>JAASFV010000321.1:0-26146 GCA_023334015.1 Globisporangium paddicum
CAGGACATATCGGGCTCGGGTCTCATGAGCGACTACGTCGCTCTTTTGCACGAGCGCGAGGGACGCAGCTTCCCAGATGTGTACAGGGACGAGAGCAAGTATATCCCCGTGCAGGGCATGTGTCTGACAGATGGCTATTTGTACGGCAAGTGGATCCGCCACGCCTTCCTCAATAGCTGGAGACAGGCAGGGGCACACTAAGTGGCTTTGATAGAGTACACGATTGATGAATGCTTTTCATACGAACAGCCTGTCATTATGTATCCATTTCACTGTTCGGATCATCACTCTTGACAAATGTGGCTACACTTGTACATGTGATGGGATCTGTCTTCGTAGATCCTAGTGCAGAGCAGCAGCAGTGACAATCACCACCTCATCGCCGTCCTCTTTCTGACCACCAGTGTTGATCTCGACAGCCCCAACGTCTGGCTGTGCGACGAGCGCTTCCCGCTTTGCGAGCGCCTTGCTGATCATGGTGGACAGCAGCTGTGACGGGTACTCGACCGCGTAGTAGGACATCGTCGCGAGCGCCAGCGTGAGCAAGAACTCGCCAAAGAGCTTGTCGTAGTAGTACCTCTGTGAGCGCACGAGGTCGCTGTAGATCACGAAGCTGTGCAGTAGGTAGACCGAGAAGCTGATCTTGCCCCAGAAGCGCAGCACGCTCCATTCGAAGGCCACCGAGAGCCACGACGGCAGCAGCATCTCGACCACGATGAGTAGCGTCACGTGCAGACTCGTGTATTTGGCACCCTTGATTGCCTTGGTGGGTAGCTTGGGGTGCTTGTGCGTCCAGTGGAAGAGCAGGCCATTGAAGTACGAGCTCACGAGGAGGCCAAGCACAGTGTACTCGACCACGCGGACGAGAATCGTGTGCCACAAGCGGAACGTGAACCCAGTTTTATGGATGAGCTGCTCGAGCTTGACAAAGATCACTGCGGCCATGGAACCCGAGAGGAAGGTCGGCAGGTGCGGACGCAGAGGCATGTGGCTCGTCCTCAACGCGTGGAAACCCTTGTAGACGACCCAGATGTACATGGGTAAGAGTGGGACCCACCAGAATCGACGCAGCCGGAGCGTGAGCAACACGAACACGGGGATGAGAAAGTAGTACGCGATCTCAAGTGGCAGTGTCCAGAACACGTGGTAGCGGTAGTCAAAGTCGAACGTGAGCACCTTGAAGAGGTCGTAGTTCTTGGGCTTTTCGATGTGAAAGTATCGGTTTTTGGCCTTGTCAGGCAGTAGCCAGAGCACGACGGCGACGATGGCGAAGAGCGGGTAGACCCGGAAGAAGCGCTTGGAGAAGTAGTCGACCAGCGCGAAGCCCCACTTGCGATACGAGGCCTTCTGGGTGATGAGTTGCGCGCTTTTCTTGAGCAGGAGCCACGTGAGCAGGAAGGACGAGAGCACGAAGAAGAGGTCGACCGCGCACGCACCCAAGTTGACGTCGGGCATGAAGCCCGAGTGCTGCGTCACCACAAGGATCACCGCGAGGCCGCGCACACCGTCGAGGAACAGGATCTTACTCTTCGGGGCTGTTATGCTGCTGCTCGGCTTGGGCTTTTCGTGGTTGTGCTCGCGCTCGGCTTCGTTATAGGCGGCCACTTTCAGAGACGACGAGTCGACATCGTCGCCCAGGAAGACGACGATAGAGGCCTCCTGGGCGCACCACGTGTCGTCTATATGTCCCGCGCTCTTGGTGCGTCGGAAGGCGAGTCTCTCGGGGAGTCGGGACGGCATTTCTGGTATGAGGGATGATGTTTGAGGCTGTCTGGATGGAGAGGAACGAAGGCTGACCCTTGGAGGCGGCCAGCGGTTGCGAAACCCACACGCAGGGTAGCTGAGCACAGGAGATCGCATGAGAATCACAAGAATGGGAGAATCAGATACATCGCCTTGAACGATCTCACAGATAGGCAGGTCAACGAGTCAGTAATCCTGGCGATTCTCAATATGTACTAGGTATACAAGAATCAGTGCTGCTTCGTTCCACTGACATGCACCATGAGCCTCTCACGCCGCTGCAGCCTCTGCATCCGTCGTCATCCCATTATCATCATCGCTTTCTTCGTGCTCCTTGGCTCTCGACACCTGCTGTTTTCCCCACGCGAACTGCTCAATATCAAACGCGAAGGCCGCAGAACCAAAGTTGAGCTCGGCCGAGTCGCCAAACTGGTGCAACGACACGGCTGCGGCGAACGCGCGCGTCGAGTCAAGTGGCACAGGCGCAATGCCCACGAGCGCCCCGTTGAGCGTGTAAAAGATATCGCATCTGGCGTTCTTGACGTCTAGAAAGCCGCAGCCAACGGTCGTGGTGGCCGCACTCCGCACTCGGAAGGGCGTCGTGTCCCCCCATCGCGGCCCAAAGCTCCGGTGCATCCCGCCGAGCGCCGCTGGGGAGCGCCGGCCGGCGTTCCAGTAAAACATGCCGTCATCGCCGTGGTAGCCGTACGAGACCGGGTACCAGCCGAGGTGGTAATCCGAGCCAAAGCCGTAGTTCTTGCGCTCCGCGGCACTTGAGATGGATGCAAAGCCCACGGAGCCGCAGCCGGCAATCGTCGCTTCAAAGTAGTAACAGCACACTGGCGGACTCGATAGGGAGAAGAGCCCAAGGGGTTTCAGTGCGCTCTCGGTGCGCACTGACTCGGTACAACCGAGCCCAAAGTCGCGCAGCTCCATCGAGTCGTTGTGCACGAAGACGTTGCCACTCGCGCGCATCCACGTGCGTGCACGCGTGCTCAAGGCCACGCGGCTCGCTTGCACGCGCTGTCTGCAGAGGCGCTTGAAGTGCGGCAGCAGCATATTGCGATCCGGCTGTGAGAGCGTCAGCAAGCGGCCGCTGCGCCATCGGTCGCAGTAGAGCTGCCCCCATAGACGTGGATTGTTGAGCAGCGCATGCCAGTGGCTCGAGACGTATTCGCACGACGAGAGCGACGCAAAGTCCAGGAACGAGAAGCAGACACTAAGCAGGTCTACGTCGAGCACCTCGTCGATAGGCACCATAGCGTCTGTGCGTCGGTGGCTCTTGAGCTTCTTGAGCTTGAATAGATCCACGCGTTTGGCAGCACGGAGCTGCTCGTGGGCGATGAGCGTGATCGTCTCGTCCATCGCGGTGGCTGCGCTCTTCGTCGCACAAGCTGAGGATGTGGCGACTGTTCCTCGCATCGCGTGCAGCGGGTGCACACGCGCCACGTCAGCAGACGCGTTCACGTCCATGGCAAGAGGGCAACTGCGACTGTCTGGGGTGTTGCCTGTGCAGGCTCAAATCGGTCTTTTATCCTAATTTAACAGGTAACCCAAATCTTTCGGCCTAAACTTGATTAAAGTATACGTTTCCTTTAATTAAGTTTGGACAGAACGATTTGAGGCTGACCTGTTAAATTAGGATAAAAGACCGATTATATCTTAATATTTGCCCTCTATTCTGATAATTAGCTGATAATTCGCATTTTGCGCTATATTGGGCGAATTTAGAAACGAATGACAAACACGAAACAGTTTCTATTTCGATTTCTTAGACTTCAACACCAAATGTACATAAAACGTATCGACAACCACCAAGAGCTCCCCATTTCATTTTTCAAAGCCCATGATGACCTCTACTACCTCTCTCATAAACACACTTACCGCCCACTGCTGCCCGCCAGGTTGCTACCCCAGACGTAGTTGTAGATCGACGACGCGCCGCTCGTGAGCGAGCTCGCGACGGTCGAGACCGTGGCCTCGACGGCCTCGACGCCGATTTTCACGGACGAGCCGACCGAGACCATGCCCTTGGAGACCGTCTTCTCGTTCGCGTGCGCGTGCACAAAGTCGCTGAGCTTGAGGCCGATCTTCTCGTTGAGCTTGCCCTCCATGCGCAGCCCCAGCGCTGTAGCGGCTTCATCATCCGTCTGTCCTGGCAGGAAGCGCTCGACCACAAAGGCCTCAAGGTCACTCTGCGTGTAGTTCGTGTCAAAGTCTGTGATCTCCGGCACGGCCTTGACGACGAGGTTGAGCAGGATCATGAAGAGGCTCACGTGGCGCCGTAGACAGTTGAACGCGATTACGCAGAGCTTCTTGAACTGCTCAAACTGCTCGGTCTGCGAACCGCCGAGCGCTTCGATCATGTAGTGGTCCAGGCGCATTGGCGGCTGCAGCGGCTTGGGGTCTTTGCCCAAGATAAACCCGTAGTCAATATGGAACAGGATGCCCTCCTTCGTAAGCATCACGTTGTCCGCGTGCCTGTCGCCCACGCCCAGCAGGAACGTGATCACCGTGTAGGCCGCGAGGCTCTCACGAAAGGACGTCGAGATCTCGCTGAGCGTGCGGTGGCCGTTGTAGTGGTGCAGAAAGTTCAGAATGCTTCCGTGGTCGCGGATGATCGAGTAGAGCGTGTGTGCGTTCTCGACGATCTCGATTAATCCGTCAAAGGAGCTCGTGGGCAGCACGCGGTACGTCACGAGCGGGATGTCCAGTCGCGTCTCCTGCTTCAGGATCAAGTACATGACGTTAATGATGTTCTGCACCACGGCGTCTTTCCGGAGATCGTCTCGCTTGTACATCAGCCGGTAGAACGGTAAGTTCGACGCCGCTCGCTGGCGACCATTGCTGCGAGGCAACGCCGGGTGCAGATGCTGGTGGAGCGGGTCCGTACTCGCCACGATCGCACTGCCGCTACTGCCCCGAGGACGTCCATTATTGCTGTCATCCTCCTCTTCATCCCGCTCTACGCCCGTGCACGAGATGATCATCGGCGCCTCGGCGCTACGTTTCACCTCGATTGTCTTGTAATTGATGCCGCTGACCTTCACCAGCGGATCCACGGGTAGACGCAGCAGTGGCCGCGATGCATGAGCGTTCTGTGGAGACAACGGAGACGCTTCACCTCCGCCATTGATCTTGACGAGTCCTTCAAAGAGCAGCGATTTCTCGACGCTGTCCTGGAAATGCTGGCGCACGTCGCGAATGGGAACGCGATGCGGCACTTTCCACATGAGGTCTACAAACTCCTGTCCGCGAAGGAGCTGCTCGGCGATGTCATCATGGCGCGGCTTGCCCCCGACGCCATCCAGCGGACCGTATGATGCGTTGTGCTTAAACTGCGAGAGCGTGAGCAGCAGTCGCTGCTTCATGCCGTCAAACTTGCGGCGGCAGCTCGCGTCCTCGGACGTGACTGTAAGTCCCCAGTAGAAATCGTAACAGAAGCGAATATCGCAGTGCGCCTGACGGAAAAGTGCCTGGCCGAGTTTGCTCGTCGCTGCATTCGACTCGATGCTTAGGCTCTGCAGCAGCACGGGCAGGAAGCTCAGCCACTCGTTCTCGGTCGCCGAGTTGAGCAGCGCGTCAACACACATTGCGCGCAGCTTGACGTTCCGGATGTTGTCGTCAGCAAGGATCTCGAGCGCGTCGACGCTCCCAATCTGCGGCTTGCAGAGGCGCGAGCACATCGTCAGCATGCACTTGTGCTTGCGCTCCTGCTGCATAAGACTCAGTACTTCATGGGCCAGCTTGGACGACGCGTGGCCACCCTTCAACTTCGCACCACCATTGACTGCGTCCTTGGCTGCACCATTCTTGTTCTTGTCCTTCGGCTCGTCGACAATTTTTGACTCGCCGGAAAAATCAATGGCCTTGACAAGCTGCAGGATCCACTTGGTGTGGCCCGCAAGGAAGTGGCGATTGATGATGAGCAGTGCCTTCTCGCGCTCCGATAGCCGGTGGGTCGGCAAGTAATACTGGATCTGCCGGAACATCGAGAGACACATGATCGACGCGCGGTGCCACTTACGGCAGACTTGGCCCACCGTGCGCAGCTCCTGCAGGTCGAGGCCGCAGAGCTCAAACACTTTGACGATGTTGTAGTGGTTGCGCCGCTGCTGCAGCGAGCACGCGCAGTCATCGCACACGCGCTGCATGACGCTGCCGTCAGGCACGTGCGATGACATGTACGACTTGGTCGACGGCGCCTGGCCGTTGTTGCGGTTCGCGCACGGCGTAAAATTCCCGATCACCTTGCTCTCTTTCAGGCGCTGGACCTCCTTGAGAAATTTCTCCTGCTGCACCTCAGGCGAGAGACCGCGCTGGCTCGCCTCCATGTACGAGCTGCCGCTGCTGGCGTTCATCACGCCCAGCTGCTGATTGCCGAGGCTGCTGTTCGGGCTCGAGTACGACACGAAGTACCAGCTGATGTTGCTCATCAGGTCTGAAGCGTTCGACGTGAGCGAGTTGTAAGACGGCGACGCAGGTGTGGACTCGTAGTCGCCTGGGATCACCACGCGCTGGCTCGAGCACGCCGAGCAAAAGATACGGCCGCACGCTCTGGTAGAGTTACAACATTAGTGTCGTTAGCTCTACTATATGCACAAAGTGATACAAACATGCAAATGTATATACGGTACCGGCAGTGGTGCTTGCGCACGATGAGCGTGAAGAGCGTGTGGCACTTGAAGCAGGCGTTGACGGCGTCGTCCTGCACCCAGGATGAGAGCCGCCGCGGCTGCACGAAGCGGTACATGTCCTGTCCGATCTGTCCATCATCGCCCGTCGCCCACTCTTCGTCCTCGCTCACGCTGCTGACGCTACTCGCGCGCGCTTCGCGGCGAAGCTGTGGGTCGATGGGCGAGTACAGGCTGTTGCCGTCGTCAGATTCTTCGTAGACCGAGTCGAGGAGGTTGTGGCGGCCGTTACTGCCCGGCGGCGGCGACGAGAGCGTCTTAAACGCGCCGTTGTAGTTCTTCTGCTGAAAGCGCGGGATGCCGCTCGCGGACGAGGAGCGCACGACGCCGCTCTGTGGGCGGCGCTTGTACGAGGAGCTACGCACTTCGAGGATCTGCGAGAACGAGAGGTCCACGGCGGCGTCGCGCTCGCGCTCGCGGCGGTCCTGCTGCGCGTACATTGTGTCGCGACGGCTCTCACTATACTGCAGTTGGCCTTCTCTTCTTCACACACACACACACACACACTGGCAGGCAGGGGGCGACGCGCTATTAATGGCTTCTCGGTTATCGCCTTCTTCGTCATGTTTCTCTTTCTCGGTGGTGATCCAAATAAAGGACGCTGTCACTGATGTGGGCTGGTAATGGCATTGTTTTGAAAATATATTTCTGTAATAATGGTTCTGTCACTGAGATGGCACTGCTGCGGGGTTTTCGGAATGGGTTCTCATTTCTTTGAGCCAATCACGAGCGTAGCATCATCAAAATGTGGAAGTTTGATTGGCTGGGATTTCGATAGGGTTTTCGAACTGGAATTTCTATGACTTGGATCGAAGATCCGCTAGGATCGCAACGAGCAAAGCAAAGCAAGGCCACCGCTATTCGCTTGTGATGGACGTCAAGCAGCTCGAGAGGATGCAGCGCAGTCGTTATGCACTAGTTGGTGGGCTTCCGAGCTGTCCAAGCAGCAGCCAAAATGTAACCATTTCTGCACCATCACTCCTCCCTCGTTTGAGAAAAATCCTGAGCTATTCTTGATCTATTCTTAGAAACCTCATTTTCAGCCAATTGCAAGGTTTTATTCCATAGTAATTCTCATTTTCAGCCAATCGCAAATGATAAATCTGAAACTCACTCCCTTTCCCGAGCCAAAAAGCTTGTTTTGGGCGGTTTGCGAGGGGGAGGCGGCGCTCTTCCCGTCATTTCCGCTTTCCCCCACGAGACAGCAACAGCGCAGCAGCAGCCAGCAGCAGCAGCCAGCCAATATGGACAAGGTGCTCGAGTACAAGGACAACATCAGCAAGCGCCTGGAGCGTTACGACAAGATCGTGGAGATCGAGAAGCAGACCGGCGTGGACAAGTTCTACATCTTCCTGGTGGGCGCCGTGCTCACGGGCGTCTTGCTCTTCGTGATCGGCGGCTCGGAGCTCGTCGTGAGCCTCGTGGGCTTCATCTACCCGGCGTACATGTCGTTCAAGGCCATCGACTCGCCCAGCACGGACGACGACACCCAGTGGCTCACCTACTGGGTCGTCTACACGTTCTTCAACATCACCGAGAGCGTCACCGACCTGGTCCTTTCTTGGTACGTTTTGCTTCTTGTCCTTCCTGGGAAAGGACATGGCACTAACTGTCTGTGCGCATTGTGTGCTGCAGGATTCCGTTCTACTTCTTCATCAAGATCGCGTTCCTCGTGTGGTGCTACCACCCCAGCACGGCGGTAAGTTTTTCATTGCTACTCAATCTCGTGACAGTTGAAGCACCTTTTGCTAATGGATGTTTTGTAATATTTTTTTTCTTTTGCTACAGGGCTCGAACGTGATTTACAACACTCTGATCAAGCCATACGTCGCCCCGCACGTCAGCGCCATTGACGCCGCGGTCAACTCCGCTACGGAGGCTGCCAAGAAAGCTACCAAGGCACTCTAAGTGCACAAGATCTTTCCGCACTCCGTTCTGCTGACGAGCGACCACGTGTGCTGCGGCTGTGTCTTTCATCTGAAGCATGAGTAGATCTTGGTTGCGACTCTCGGTATTTGATGGTGCAACTTTGCATCTTGATTGCGAGCGCCGCAGCTTTTGGTGAAACTCATGGCAAGCAGCCACGCCGAAGTCGCTTTTGGTAACAATAGCATTCTTTTTTTTTTACTTGGGTCTTGTTTGTCTTGTTGAGCTCCAAGGGTGTGTTACCATGTCCCTTTTGAAAGCGTGCTCGTCGCGCCATTCAATTGAACTGGTGGTGCAAGCTGACCTCAGAATGCATAATTGAACCCAGGTATGAACGAAAATATCTGGTGACGGTTCGTGAACGCGTACCGACAATGCTGCTACCTCAATATGAGCGTCTCGCTACATGGCGCGACTCATAGAGAAACGGTCTCGTGCTGGCCACCAATCCAGCCTCGCTGCGTCACGTTTGTCCATGGCGGCGTGGTGCGATCGATCTTGGCCACAGACGACGAGGAAGCGCGATCCATTCTTTTCTTCCCCGTCTCTTTTTTACATGCTTCTTTCTGGTCGAGAAGCTCCCTCGCTCCAGTGCCTAAAACGTATCTTCCCTCACTCCAGTGACTTTGATTTGTTCCCCTTTTTACGAATGTAATTACGAGCAGCTAACTTGGATGTCTGCAGGAGTGTGGGTCACGGCGCGCCTTTGGATACGTCCATGGGGTGTGTGGTGCTCATGGAATAGTAGGATTGCGACTGAGAGACCAAGAGAGGAGAGCGAGTGACCATGTCCAAGCCTTTGCCCACCAAGGAGAGCGCGCTCTTCCGGTCCATCGTGGTACGTCTCGCCCTCTAGCTTCGTATCCCCCCCCTCTGTGCTGCTGGCTGCAGTATGACTGGGGGGTTTCTGTGGGTGACGAACACGCAGCAGCCTTGTGTTTGAATGGCTCATGCGCGCGTACCGAGTGAATCTTCTTCGAGCTTAACGCAATGGAGTTAAAATGAGTCACATGCTAATGGCTCTGCTGTGTTTCGCGTATGTATACGTGTGCAGAAATACTATGAGATCAAGCAGTACAAGAAGGGTCTCAAGGCCGCGGACCAGATCCTGAAAAAGTACCCGGACCATGGTGAGACGCTCGCGATGAAAGGACTCACGCTCAACTGCATGGGCAAGAAGGAGGAGGCGTACGAGTTCGTGCGCAGCGGCATCAAGAACGACCTGAAGAGCCACGTGTGCTGGCACGTCTTTGGGCTGCTCTACCGCTCGGACCGCAACTACAACGAAGCAATCAAGTGCTACCGCAACGCTATTCGCATCGACCCGGAGAACCTGCAGATCCTGCGCGACCTCTACCTGCTGCAAGTTCAGATGCGCGACCTCAAGGGCTTCGCTGAGACGCGTCGCACGATGCTCACGCTCAAGCCGAACAACCGCAACAACTGGATCGGCTTTGCGATCGCGCACCACCTCGTGGGCAACTACCAGATGGCGATCGACATCATCGAAAAGTACTTTAGCACGCTCGACGGCACGCGCGACATCAACTACGAGGACAGCGAGATCTATCTGTACGCGAACCAGCTGCTCGAAGAGTCGGGCGACCTCGAGAAGGCGCTGCAGCATCTCGAGGACTCGAAGGACATGATCCTCGATACGCTCGTGTGGCGACAGAAGAAGGCCGAGTTTCTGCTGCGATTAGAGCGCTACGACGAGGCGCTGGCCGTCTTTGAGGAGCTCCTGGATATCAACTTTGACAACTACGTGTACCACCGCGGTGTTCAGTGCGCGATCATGAAGCGCAGCGACCTTTTCAACCCGAAGGAGAAGGCACTCCCATCGGCGCTGGTCGACTTTTCCACGGAGCCCAAGGGCAAGGAAATGGCGGCTGCGCTTGTCAAGTTCTACGACGAGAAGAAGGCAACGGCGGATCCGCGTTCCGTCGCATGCCTGCGCTTGCCACTGGACTTCTCAAGCGGCGCTGAGTTCAAGAAGAACGCGGATGCTCTGCTCAAGGCCCAGCTGACCAAGGGCGTGCCATCGCTCGGCTCGGACTTGAAGACGCTCTACACGAATAAGGAGAAGGCCAAGATCATCGAGGAGCTCGTGCTTTCGTACCTTAAGACACTGGAAGCGAAGAAGCCTCTCGTGGAAGGCGGCAAGACCCCACCGTCGCCGACTGTGCTGCTCTGGACCATGTACTTTGCTGCGCAGCACTACGACCGCCTTGGACAGCACCAGAAGGGCTTGGAGTTCATTGACAAGTGCATCAAGCACACGCCGACCGTGCTGGACTTTTACATGCGCAAGGCACGAATCCTTAAGCACACGGGTGATCTGAGCAAGGCCGCGGACGTGATGGTCGAGGGCCGCCTGCTGGACTTAGCGGACCGATACATCAACAACAAGGCGACCGAGTACTTGTTGCACGCCGACCGCGTGGAAGAGGCCGACGCGACGATCGCGCTCTTCACGCGCCACGAGGGCGACCCGCAGCAGAATTTGTTCGATATGCAATGCATGTGGTACGAGATCGAGTGCGGCAAGTCCCAGGTGCGCCAGAAGAACTACGGGCTCGCGCTCAAGCGCTTCTTCGCGGTCGAGAAGCACATCACGGACTTTATCGAGGACCAGTTTGACTTCCACACATACTGCATCCGCAAGATGACGCTGCGCGCGTACATCCAGATGCTGCGCATGTGCGACGAGATCTACAGCCAGACGGCGTTTGTCGAGGCAGCCCACGGCGCGATCCAGAGCTACTTGGAGATCTCTGACAAGGCCAGTGCTGCGGCCGACGCGAACGGCGACATGTCCAGCATGTCGGCTGCCGACAAGAAGAAGGCGAAGCGCGCGCAGGCCAAGGCCCGCAAGGCCGAGTTCCAGAAGAAGGAGGAGGACGAGCTCAAGGCCAAGCTCAAGAAGGAGGCCGAGGAGAAGGAGCGCGAGGCCGCCAAGCTGGCGAAGAAGACGGGCGCGGCCCCGGCCCCTCGACAGAAGGAGAAGCCCAAGGACGCGGATCCTTTTGGTGAGGAGCTCGTGGCAAAGCCTGCGCTCGAGGAGTCGTGGCGCTTTGCCGTGATCTTGCAGCAGTACGTGGGTAACGATACCAAGACCCACGTGGCGTCGTTCGACATTGCCAGTCGCAAGAAGAAGGCCCTGCTGTGTCTGCAAGCGCTGCTGCGCGGGTACAAGAGCCTCGCGCACGCGCCCAAGGCCTCAGTGGCCGAGCTCGTCAAGCAGCTGGATTCGCGCCGCGCGCTCTTCCTGGAGGACGTCAAGAGCGTGACGGACGCCGTCGTGTTACAAGTGATCAATGCCAAGAAGGCCGAGCTGAAGCACTAGAGAGAGCGCGCGCAGAAGGCGGGAGGAGAGCTTTCTCGTTGTGGAGAAGGATACTTTTTTAGAGACCTCTTGCGTGTCAATTTCAAAGATACGCGCTCATTGGCTAAAAATACACATTTTCAACTGTGATTGGCGAATAATATTGCAAGTCTGAGCAAAAAGTACTTTTCTGACGAAAATCGCACTATCTCAGTAATGCTCCGCAACGGCAATGGCGCGCTGCTCTGGTGGCGGCGCCCTGCTGTGCTGGACCGCGTATGTGTGAGACTGCAACACAAGAGCCACAACCCGGAGCATCAGCCGAAGAAGAAGAAGATCTACCTGATCGCAGGCGAGGCCTCGGGCGATGCCATCGGCGCCAAGGTGATCCGCGCGCTGGAGCGCAAGCGCGCACAGGGCGACCCGAGAGCGCAGTCGCTCGAATTCAGAGGCGTCGGCGGGTGAGCGTCTCTGTATTCGCACGCGCAATATAGCAAATGTATAGCTTGCATACTTGGTATTAACGTGTGTGTATGTGTACCTTGTAACAGCCCGCTGATGTGCGCCACCGGTGGCTTCGACTCGCTCTTTCCCATTCAGGAGCTCTCTGTCATGGGGCTCGTCGAGGTGCTGCCGTCTCTGTGGCTACTCCGAGTGAGTATTTCAATCTTAACACGATGCTCGCTGTCTGCATGATAACTGATTCGTAGTATTGCATTTCTCTCTCATTGCAGCGCAGGCTCCACGACACGCTAGCAGACATCCGACAGAGCCAACCAGACGTCGTGCTCACGATCGACTCGAAGGGCTTCACATTCCGCGTTCTTAAGGCGCTCTACGCAGACTCAACCACGCGAGACTCGATCACGCGTATGCACTATGTGGCACCATCCGTCTGGGCGTACAAGCACCGCGCCAAGAGCCACGCGGACGGCGCTGGCTCCGCTGAGCTCTCGCGTCTTTTGCATCGCATGTTTACGATTCTGCCCTTTGAAGAGGACATCTTCGTGGGGCGTCAAAATGGAGGCGATCTAGAGAGGACGAGTCACTGGTGTCGATTTGTGGGGCATCCTGCGGTTGAAGATTTTCTGGAGCACCATGGCCAATTCGATGAGTCTGAGGCAACAGCACCTGTCCAGTATGGTGGCCGCCATGACACCACTACCAGCAGAGGCATGCCAGTGAAGTCTGACTCGGATGCGCTGTTGGATTTCTCCAAATATAGCAGCAAGCAGCTGCTGGAGCAGGGTGCTCACTTCCAGCAGCTCATGGGAAGCGGACGCGAGAGTGAAGAACGAGCAGCGACTCGAGCGCCATTTGGAATTCCAGAGCACGCGTTCCTGATCTGCGCGCTCGTTGGCAGGTGCGTCCGTGGCTATGAAACGGAAGGAAGTGAATGGTTCGTTCAGTGTTAATGCCCAGTGTGTATGTGACTGTTTTGAAGCCGCAAGAATGAGGTGACGAAGGCCATACACCTTGTGCTTGAGGGCATTGAGAGATTCCAGCAGACGCAGAGCGACCAGGCTCGACAGGTTGGTGGTGCTTATGGCGCTCTTCTACGTCTCTTTCTGATGTACCCATCGTATCTCAGACCCACTTGTGTGCCTCTTTCATAACAGATCGTTGTCGTGTTCCCAACGATCGCTGCCGTAGAGAGCCATGTGCGCGCGGAATTGCGCGTGTCGCGAACCAAATTGGACACGGTTGTGCTGACCGATCTGAGCGCCTCGGAGCGGCTCCGGCTTTTCAAAGTGCGTCTCTATGGTTTGTATGAGAGCCCAGATGAGAAGCTCATAGCATAGCATTGACACTGGATTGTGTTGTGTCTCGCTAGAGCGCGGATGCCGCGGTCGCCGTCTCAGGCACGATCGTGATGGAGACAACGCTCGCCGCGCTGCCAACCGTCGTCGTGTATCGCGCGAACCGCATCACTGAGCTCCTCGCGCAGCAGCTTGCGGCCGTGCGCTTCGTGTCGATCCCCAACCTGCTGCTTGGACGGTTAGTCACTTTCCTTGTTATGTTTGGCGTGAACCAAAGTTGAGGCTGATTACAAGTGTGAAATGGCTGCAGCGCGGTGATCCCGGAGTTGCTCTTCCGTGAGTGTACAGCAGTAAACATCGACGCGGCATTGCGGTACGTCTGTCGTGTAGCTCATCATTGAAATGGCTTCACCTGACTCCACATGTGGACCCAATTGTCTAACAGGAAGATGCAGGCGAGTCCCACATCGGCTGAGCTGCCCATGGCGCTGAGCACGCTCGTCACATGGAGAAGAATGGATATGGGCAAAGGTGGCAGCTGCAGCGACGAGGTCATGCCATTGCGTGCCAGTGACGTTGTTGCGGAGGAGATCCTCGATGCACTGTGAGCCATGCTTGGATGGATATCAATGAAGAGATGCTCGGAATTGTGTCACACAGATAGATTTGCAAGGAAAATAACGAGCACAATCAGAATAACCCTGGCTAAACTGATCCCTGAGAAATATGATATTATCCTAAATTGAGGAAAATTGTGAGCCTCCGTTTCGGATAACAGCACGTGTCAACTCCCTCTGTTATTTAATTACCCTGCTAAATATGATGGCAAGCCTTTCCACCAGTCATATCAGAATTGGCAGGTATTGTTTTCTTTTCATCACCTCGTCACACACCTTCACAGCGATTCCGACTGCACACACAGCTGAGCGCATGCCAGCAGAAGGATTCCGTAGGACTCCTAAGCGACCGTTCCAGCTCGTCGCTGCTCCGCAGATCACTCACCCGCCCACACGCCATGGCTACTCACTCCTCCATCTGCAGTATGGCGCGCGCGCTCGTGATGCTCGAATCCAAGACGCACGCGCACCGCGACGTGCTTTTCGCGTCCGGCTGCGGCCTCGTGGGCTTTGGGCTCTTCCCGTTCCTGCACGCGCGCTACTTCACGTGGTACTACGAGCGCATGGTCAGCAGCGACAGCAGCGCGTCCATCGATATGCTGGATGGTGACCTGACGCCGCAGTATTACGACTTGGGACTGATCTTAAACCCGGCGACGAACACGGCGTTCGACGCCGTCACGTGCGCCATGGGCGTCGCGTTCGCGCTCCTGGGCGTCGGCGTGATGTTCGTCAGCTGCCTTGTGCTGCCGCGCCAGTCGACGCGTGTGTGTCTCAAGACCATCGGCTTGCCGCTCTTCGTGGCGGCAGCGGGCGCGGCAATGCTCGTGTATGGCTTTTACACAGACTCGGACGTGGCGCGCGCATGGCATGCGCATGCAGTACGGGGTTACAGCGATAACAGTGCGCGGCTAGACGGCAGCCCACTGGAAACACAGGTGAACTTGGGCTTCTGTCGCGCCTTTGGCGACCGCGTGTGTCACGATGGCACCATCGCAAGCGCAAAGGGGCTCTTTACAAAGCTGCTCAAGTGGCCCAGCGCAGATGCGGAGACGCCGATGTCTAGCGTCTGCAGACAGAATCCGAGCGTCGAGAGTAGCAGCAACATGCGCGTGTGTCGCATCTGCAGCAGCATCGCGCGCGACCCCATGGACCAGCAGGCGGATAAGCTCGCGCTCATCAACTCGCCGTCTTCGGAGGCCATCCACTGGTGTGGCGAGTACCTCTCGACATGGAATGCGGACACGAACCTGGCCAGCGCACCTTTCCAGCAGCACCGCCACGAGATCCTGAGTAACTGGGAAGGCGACGACTCGCCCGTGTCGCTCTCGCTGAGCGTACGGCTGCTCGTGGTGCTCGTCTGGTTCGCGCTGCCGTCGCTCGTCGTCATGTCGCGCTGGTACTTTGTCCCCGAGATCGAGGACTGGGACTGGAGCGCCATCGCGATCAATAGCGTAGCGATGATCGTGTGAGCATGATTGATGACCAACTGCATCTTAAAGTGTACACTAGCAAAACGAATACATAGAGTCAACTTGATTGCAAATGCATTAACAACAACTCTACCGAATGCTCTCAGTAGGCCTTGGAGTACTTGGAAATGTCGGATGCCGCGTACGCGCTCTCCCAGTTATCGCCGTCGAACGGCTCGACTGTGACGCTGTCGAGCGTCGCGGGGTCGACGCACGCGACCGTGATCGCGTAGCCGTCCTGGTTGCTGCGCGGGATGTAGAAGGGTTGCACACCGCAGACCTTGCAGAACATGTGCTTGGCGCGGTGCGTGTTGAACGTGTACGTTGAGAGTGCGTCCTGGCCCTGGAGCAGTCGGAAGCGCGACTGCGGTACGATCGCGTGCGTGTTCTTTTTCATTTTGCAGATCGAGCAGTTGCAGTCAATCGCCACGAGGTCGCGCGGCGCATCGAATTCGAAGGCCACGGCGCCGCAGTGGCAGGCGCCACGGTGCGTCGCGAGCGGCACTTCGGATGCCATCGCTTGGGTTGTGATGCAGCTTGTCATCTGAGCTCGGGTGGTCTGATTGAGTTCTGAGCTCCTCATATTTTGTTTGAAAAACGAGCCGGCGTGAGTGAAGGTCCCATTAGAGTGATCATTGTGATTGGATGAAATTGATGGCATCTGATTTTCAGCCAATCAAAACACATATCGTTTGCGCAAAAAAAAAAACTTCAACGCCAATCCTCGCATTTACAACGCCTCTGCAGGCAGAAGGTGGTGGGGCTGCTGCTGCGTTGAGGACACGGCTGCCGCTTGGACAGGATGCTGCGCAGGGCCAAGGCAGCGGCCTCCAAGGCCACCCCGACGGTGCTGAGCGTTGCAGATAAGATTAAGCTGCTGCCGAGCGACAGTCTTGCCGCCTACCCACGCGACCTGACGCAGCCGTGTACGTGCATTTATCGCTATTAGAAGGGCATATCTTGCGGCTGATAATGTTGTTAGGTGATTAGTCTCCCGACAGGAACTCGTGCGTCTCAAGAAGCGATTTGCGACGCTGTTGCCAGCGGACACGACGTCGCTGCTGCTCCCGACCGCAGCCTTCCTGCTCATGCCAGAGCTGCGTCTGCACCCGTTCGTCCCTCTCGTCACGACACTCGTGAGGCTAAGAAACAAAGAAGACGATGTCGACAGTATTGAAAAAGAAGATGCAATCAGCTACGCGCAATTCCTTACCGTCCTCGCGGTTTTCAGTGGCAAGCAGAGTCTCGAAAGCAAGCGCAGAGGTGCGTTAGCTATAAGCTGATGCTATTATCTGTAAAAGCTCTTGAATTGTCGACTAACAGCGTGTGAGCGAACCTATTTATAGTAATCTTTGATGTGTACGACGTAGACTCGGACGGATTAGTGTCGCCTGACGATTTCGTGGCGGTGCTGTCCAAGATCCTGCATGAGCCTCCGTCAAAGCTCCGCTCGCGTGTGGAATCGAAGCTGACGCCACTCTTCAAGAGCACGAAGAAGCAGCATGTGGACTTTGATGCGTTTTGCCAGGTGGGTTTGTTGGAACCTGCTCGTTGCACTAAGACTTCTTGGCAAAGCTACTAACTTATTTGAGTGAACATGTACAGATTGTGTCTGAAGAGGAAGTTTGGAATGCGCTGACGATCGCATTCTGAACTCGTATCAGGTGCTTTGCACTCTTGAATGCTGCCTCCAGAGCTCCATTTTTTTCGAAGTACCTTGATCAGTGTCAGTCTGCATCTTTCTAGAGCGCAGTTGACTGGGTGAAAGAAGCGGGATGATGGTATGTGTAAGATAGTTCTCGCCGGGGCTAGTTATGCTACTCGCCGAGCTCACCGAGAGTGATAATGAGTTCGCTTCATTAAAATTCAACTGCTGACCAAAGGTTAAGCTCCTGAATTCGGCAAAGACGGTTCAGGTTGCGCCACTTCAATTACCATCCGCCGGACTTGAGAATTTGGCAAATGAACTTCACACAGCTATTCTTGCGCCGCAGAAGCGCCTCGCAGTGACTGGTAACCGCTCGTTCAACTTTGGCCACGTGACATTTTGACGTTTGCGACTGACTTGCTGCTTGCTACCAGAACACCCTGCCTTTGCTGCTGCCGATAAAGTTGCAGCTCATCTAGGCCAAGCGCATACTCAAATGGTCAAGTGGAACATCGGCACGTACGCACGGCTGCGCCCACCACGCCGTGGCCATGACTGCGCCAAGTTCATGCTCGGTACGTGCTTTCAGAGCAGCTTCATTCACTATATTTGCTGTGAGGTTCATCAGAAGTTGTTGTCTGTGGACCCTCGTGGCGCTATGAGCAGACAAAATCGACGACGGACGGCAGTCGGCGGCCATTATCGCGTTTCCACCGCCCGACGACGACGACGAGCGGCTGCACATGAAGCAGCGCGAGGCGCTGCAGTTCCGCTTCAGCGACATTTTCGACCCGAGCGTCTCGCAGGACCAGGTCTTCAACCGCGTCTGTCTGGTACGAGCCAACCTTATAGTGATCTTCTCTCTTAGGTAGACGCTCACCTTTCATGAGATGCCTTTCTGAGCAGGACATTGTATACAGCGCATTGGACGGCTACAACGGCACGATCTTGGCCTACGGCCAGACTGGGTCCGGCAAGACGTACGTAAACGCCCATCTAGTTATGTGTGTATATCATACACACTGTGACAAGAAGATTGATATCATGCATGTGGATGTGTGCGGGGTGTGCGCAGTTACACGATCACGGGCGGCGAGCACTACGCGGATCGCGGCATCATCCCGCGGGTACTCTCGACAATCTTCGAGGAGTTTGAGCAGCGAGCGAGCGTGCGCTACTCGTGCTACATCTCGTACCTCGAGATCTACAACGAGAACGTCTACGACCTGCTTGACCGGCAAGCTTGAACTTCTGAGAGATCTTCTGAGCCTAGCGCAAGTCTGAGGTTGTCTGGCTCACTAACTATTTTTTTTTTCTCTGTTGGCAGCTCACACACTGACCGACCGATCGAGGAGTGGACCAAAGTGCTGCTCATGGACGACGACGAGGGTGAGATGCACTTTCGCAACCTTGGGTACGCTCAGCACAGGCTCTGCTTCACATATCTCGTCTAGTGAGGCTTAACATTTTTGTCTACGTGTGCCAGTGTGTACGAGGCCGTGTCGGAGGAGGAGGCGCTGAATTTGCTCTTCCTGGGCAACATGAACCGCGTGACGAGCGACACGCCCATGAACCAGGCGTCGTCGCGCTCGCACTCGATCTTCACGGTCATGATCGAGGCGCGACCGGTAGACTCGGACCTGATCGTGACTTCCAAGCTTCACCTCGTCGACTTGGCTGGCTCGGAGCGCGTCTACAAGCGCGAGGGCACTCAGCGGATGCGCTCCGAGGGCAAGCACATTAATCTGTCCCTGCATCACCTCGAGCAGGTACACTCAATATAGTGAGTCTATTGAAGTTTTTGTTTAATCACTGTATTGGAACTGTCTTGTAGGTGATCCTGTCGCTCCGCACCAAGAAGAATGCGGTGGCAAAGGGCTACCACATCCCGTATCGCAACTCGATGCTCACGTCAGTTCTGCGAGGCAGTCTGGGCGGCAACTGCAAATCCGTCTTCATCGCGACACTCAACCCAGAAAACGACTTTGTGGACGAGTCCATATCCTCGTGTCGCTTCATGCAGCGTTGCTCTGAGGTTCGTACGCACACAAGCGTGAGGCTCTGACTTTGATCTAAGTTCACAATATCTTGCTCGACTATGTTCCATCTCTGTTGCTGCCAGATATCGGTGGATATTGCCGTGAATACGGAGATCGATGCCGAGAAGCGCATCGAAGCACTCGAGAAGGCCAACACTGCGCTCGAACAATCGAACTTTGAGCTCCAGGCCAAGGTCGTGCAGCTTGAGACCGACCTAAGGTCCAGCAACGAGCAATTTGCCAAACAGCAGCAACACCACGATGCTCAGTTGATGCAGGTTCAGGCCCACGCGCAGCAGCAGATCGCAGCCGTGGAAGCGCTCAACAGGAGTGCTGAAGGGCCAGTTGACTGGAGTAAGTGCGAAGAGCTGGTCGAGAAGCTCTTGCTCACGGGCGACTTGCCCCGCGAGCAGCTCGAGAGCGACGATTTAGATGACGACGAGGACGATGAGCGCGTTTATGCACGGAAATTGCACCAAGAGGTGGCCCAGGAGCTCAAGAAGCTCGGCATGGAGGTTGCAATCGGGTGTCTGAGCGTCATGAAGGAGAACCTCTTCTTTGCGTCCAACACAGCCGTGGAGCTCCAGGACATGATAAGCAAACAAAGCCTCACAGTCGAGTTCCTTGAGAGGCGTCTGCACGAGCAGAAGCGCGAGGCGGAGCAGATGAGACTCCAGATCCAGCACCTGACTGAGGAGCGACAGGTAGATGGTGAGGGAAAGGCCTCGGGGCCCGCAACGATGATCCCGCGCTCGAAATCGCACTCGGGTACAGTCTCCAAGCACAGCCATCGAACTGTGTCGCGTCAGAATTCATCGCGAGACAACAGCAGCAGCGTCCAGGAATTTGGCGGCATGGAGTACGACTCCGACAGCGACAGCGACAAGGACAGCGAGACGTCGGCGCACAGTCGCAGCCAGTATAATCAGCGCCAGCAGATGACTCAGAGTGGTAATAGCAGAGCCACAAAGGCCTCCAGTCAAGGTGGACAGAGCACCATGGCACTGTTGATCACGCCACTGGGGGCGGGCGAGAATGGTGACCCGACTCGCTCTATGCGAACTCAGAGGGTGGGCGACAAGGACACGAGTGTCGCTGAGAGCCACCACCATGATAGCATTCACGACGATATCAGTCGGCACAGCAGCAGCAATAGCACAAAGGACAACGTGGTTCGAAATGGCACGCTTCCTGAGAATCCGAGCGACTCGGAAGGGGCTTCGATCATTACTGCAGCAACAAATTTACCTCTGAAGAGCGGCTCGGACACGATCCGCAAGCGCATGGAGCTGCTCAAGAATGGCAGCCTCTTTGTCAAGTACGGCCGCTTCGGCAAGCCCCATGTGCGTTTCGTCTGGTGCTCAGCGGACCTCGAGTACCTCAACTATCGCACGATCAGCAAGCAGGCGCCCAAGGCATCCATCCCAACGCGCTCGATCCACAAAATCCACTTAGGGCAGGCCACCAAGGTGTTTGAGAGGGCCAAACAGGAGGCGCGCGAGCCTTTCTGCTTCTCGCTCGAGTACGAGGACAACCGGACCCTCGATTTGGAGGTACGCAGTGTAGTTTAGATTGCCTGGTTGGTCCACATGCGGGAGACAAAGCCAGGTTCTCTCATTTTATGATGTGTCTTCCTTGGGTGGGTAGATTGCCGACGGCGAGAGTGTGGAGCTCAAGAAGCAGAAGCGAGCCGAGTGGGCTGACGCGCTCCAGTTCCTCGTGAAACTCAAGGCCGTGCAGCAGAAGAAGCCCCCAGCGCCACCAGGTGTGCCATCAGTACCAACAGCAGCACCAACAGCAGCAGCTCAGTCCTAATGTTCAATCCTTGAAAGAGACCAGCACTCACCAATAATATGCTGAAACCTTGTCGAGAAACAAAGGTATCAAAATTCAAAAATCTATTCCGTGAACTAACTCCTCAGTCGGTCTACTATCGCAGGCAGCAGCTAAAGTCTCCAGCAGTGCTGGTGGTGGCTCGCAGATCATAATTGTGCTCATAAGCTCTCGATTCGTTCTGCTGCTAAGTAGATATCTGGATCGGAGCAGCATCAACAGGATGCGAAGAAGGGGGCTCTGTCAGGCAGATCTCCACCTGGCTGGGCTCGGCGCTCATCCCTGGCGACGACTGCGACTGTGAGTGGTGAGACGCGAGCTCCACGTCATCCTTGAACGACTGGATCTTCTTGAGCGCTTCTTCAAGTGATGCTGACGAGATCTCCTTGGCCGCAACCTCCTGGTGCTCGGCCTCAGCTCGTAGTGCAGCGACGACCTCCATCACTTCGTGGGTCGGGCTGGAGCTGCGCCGCTTCTCTCGCGAGTTCTTAGCTAGAGCCTCCAGTTGGAAGGACGACACGCTCCGCACAGCCAACGAGTGGCGCGCGTCCTTTGTATCATTTTCGCTCCGGCGTTTGATATTTGGCGATGAGCCTCCGCCTTTTGAGAACGAGAAGCGTCGAGAGCCGACAAACTTACTAGAGAGCTACACACACTCACACACGAGGTAAGATACCATAAGCGTGTGTTGAGCTATTCGAATTGGTACTCGATGTACCTTCATCATCTTGGTGAAGTCCTCAAAGCCGATCTTGCCATCCTTGTCGGCGTCAGCGCGCTTCACCATCTCCTGACAGGCCGCCACGTCAAAGTGCTGGCCCAGCAGAGCTTTACCAAAATAACAACATTGTTGTCATGTCAGCCGACAATTTTCAGGTCGCGAGTGACTTTACGAGCCCCACCTTTGAGGTTCTGGTGCGTGATGCCGCCCGTGTGCTGGCGGTCGAAGATGCCGAAGGCCGTGCGCAGGATCTCGTCGTCCGAGATGTCGTCGGCGTTGAGCGTCGCAGCGACAAACTCCAGTAGGTTGACGCCGTTCTCGTGCTGCTGGTCCAGACTACAAGCTCACAAGATCCGACAAAGTTAGGAATTTATGTCAAGCTATGAAGAAGAACTCATCAACCTCCAATGACTATATACAATGATTCAAACGTACGCCTGGTAGACTTTCTCCATGTCGAGGGCGAAGCGCTTGAGCGCTGGGGCAGTCTGAAGCTCTTGGAGCGTCAGGATGCCATTCTGTGGTCACCAAAATACCACAATTTCCGTTGTCAGGACAACCCCCTTCAACCGAATACGATATTTCTTTACGTACGTGGGCCAGATTGAGCTCGTTGTAGACCTCCGAGTGCTTGCGGATCCGCTCAGAAGGCATGCAGAAGGCAAACGCGACGAGCGCCGCACGCTGCAGTGGTGAGTACTGGCAAAACGCCTTCACCTGCGGCACGAAGTCGTCGTACCTAAAAGAGATAATTAAGTGCATCGTATCAAGACAATGTTGGTGCTAGAGCCTAGACTCAAGCTGTACGTACACTTCTTCCAACACTGGCTGGTAGCTCGACTTGATCCAGGGGTGGTTAAGCACCTGGGTCGCCGTGTAGCGGCTCGCAGGGTCCGGCTAGCAAAGCAAGAACCAGACATTGTGGGCCTCTGGTGAACACATGAAGCCTCTTGAGACAAAAAGCTAAATAGGTACGCACGTTGAGCAGCTTCTTGATGAGCGTTTTGGCCTCCGGAGAGACGTTTTCCCAGATGGGCGCGTCAAACTCCACTTTCGCAGCAAATATCTTCTCGATGAGCTCGTCCTCCGTCGCGCCGTGGAACGGACACCCGTTGCTCAGCAGCATGTACTTAAGTACATGCAATATAAATTGGTTGGCTGAAGTTAGTCTATTGCGCTTTGGCTGGTTGGTAAGAGAAAGACTAGGCTTACCATGATGACGCCGAGACTCCATAGGTCGCACGCCTGCGTGTAATTCCCCTCGAGGACCTCAGGCTAGACGTACGCAATTCCCGATCATAAACTTATTTAGGTTCACTTACTTAAGGACACCAACCCGAACTTGAGCAAGTACGTACCGCCATGTAGACCACCGAGCCGAGCACTTTGCGCATGTGCACGCCCATGCGGAAGAGTGTACTGGCACCAAAGCTAAGGGCACGTACGGGTTCACAATGAGTCATCAGCTTGTTGAGGTGTGAGAAATAGTGACATAAATAGGTACAGTGAGCGTACTCGCATAGCTTGATGCTCCCGCCGAGCTCCACCGACTCGACCAAGATGTTCTCGAGCTTCAGGTCGCGATGCTGGGATGCAAACATTGGTTGAAGTTAGGTTTACGCTCAGGGGTAAGTAGCTTCAGATTAGGAGACAGACGTACGCAGATGAAGCGCGAGTGGAGGTACTGAATCACGGACGCGAGCTTCCCGATGAGTACGCGCACGTCGTCTTCCGAGAACTCCTGGCCTGTCATGAATAGGCACACACAGCCATGTTAGATGAGCTCACCGACCATACAGTTGATCATAAAGATCACCTTTTGCCTTGACTTTGTCGAGCAGCTACACACGCAAGTCAGCAATAAGTAAGTCTACAAGTCCCACAAATTAAAGTACACAACAAGTTCTACCGCACCGTGCCGCCCGCGCAGAGCTCCATGATGATGTAGAAGTGGTGGTCGTCCTCGAATGTCTCGACCATGCGCACGATGTTGATGTGGTGCAAGCCGCGCAGGATGTCGATCTCCTTCTCGAATTCGTGGCGTTTGCTGCCGGAGGCGAACGTCACGGTTTTCATGGCGAAGAGCTTCTTGGTCGTGACGTGCTCGACGCGGTCCACGACCCCAAAGGCGCCCTTGCCCAGCTCCCCCAGCGTTGTATACATGGCTGACGCCGGCATCTTGTGGTGCAGACACAGGTTGCGCTGGAAGAGGTTGGGCCGCGAGGCGTCGGACGCGTGTGAGTTCACGCACCCCATGCTTGTCAGTTGTCTTGCTTGATTTTTGCTTGTGACTTGCGTGTTTGCGTTCTGGCAAGCGCATGTGCACTTGCTTGCCCACGAGTTGTGCAGCTTGTAGTGCGCTATTTTGGGCGGCGATCTTGCGCTGCTTTGCTCATTTGGGAGACCAGGAAGCATTGGTGCAGGTATTTCCGGCGCAGTGTAACTGCACAGCGACATGCAGACGCGCCGCGCTTCATCCACGCGACTCGATGCACGGACGGATGGCCGTCCACACTGTCTCGGCGTCAGGTAGGGTTTCGATGTCGGTGTTAGGGCTTAGGGTTTATATCTGCTCGCTTGTATCTAGGGTTTATATACGTTTCTGTTAGGGTCTAGGGCTTTGGCTGAGGGTTTTTTATTGTCTGGAAAGTGAAATGGCTACAAATTTCCCTTTCTGTCATGTTGGGATGGATATTTGCCTGCGTGATTCACCCAAGCCATACTGCCGCTGTCTGGACTCCGTGCGCTCAACGTGGTGCTCCGCGAGCACGAGGCCGTCGCGTCGCTGTCCAATGTCGTGCGCTCCATCCGCCGCTTCGCCCAGACGTCGCTGGTCTGTCGCCTCCACCACGCCACGCGAGCGCTCGCGTCTGGCGCAGAGCTGGACGAGATCGTGGCAGCGTACGATGAAGACCTGCGACTCGACGTGCTCGAAGGCCATAGAGCTCAGCCGCCACAGTTGAGTACGAAGATAAACATCGTGAACTCACTCGTGATTTACGCTGCGGAGCACGGCAGTGTACGTGTCGTCCAGTGGGCACTCACGACCGCAGTCAGACTGGATACTGGGCAAGCGGTCCGGGCTGCCATCTGGTCCAACCACTTGGCGATCGTCCAGTTGCTGTACCTACGAGTACCGACGTGGGAGGAAAGCTCGCTATTCAACCAGGTTGCAGCGAGGGCGCGCGGGAGCGACCTGGCGATCCTCGAGTGGATGTTCGCGAACCGAGTGGGCCAGGATTCGGCATGGGGCATGTCAGACGTTGCTGCGTCTCGAGGCAACTTGGACGTGCTCAAGTGGATGTACACGGTAGTCCACGGTGACCTATCGATCAATGCCTCGCGCGTCTTGGGACTGGCTGTGATGCATGGCCAGCGCCGTCATGGACTGGATCCATGCCGGAGAGGCGACGCCCAGTGTCGTGCATACTATGCATTCCCTCGCAAAGAAGTGCGACTTTGAGATGCTCACGTGGCTCCATGACAAGTACCCGGCGCAAAGAATCCAAATCCAGATGCTGGAGTATGCAGTGTACAACGGAGAGATGGCGCTTGATGTGGTCGTCTGGCTCGCGAGACACTATCCCGAGCAGTACTCGCATGACGGTGTAGTCATGGGAGCTTTCTGTGGCGATGTCGAGGTTACCAAGTGGCTCGCCACACGGCGCCATCCAACCAAGAGCCAAGTCAAGAGCGCGATGTTCGTTGCCGCCAAGTACGGGAACCTCGCTGTGCTGCAATGGCTGGTTGGGTTCAGCTACAGCAATCGCGTCCCAAATCGAGCGCTCTGGCGTGCTGTGAGCCGCGGCCACGTGGACGTCGTGCGCTGGATCGTGGAGCAGCACACGCCAGAACTCTTGACGCAAAAGCGTTTGGCTCACATGCACGTTGTGATCACGAGAAAGTGGAACAACAAGATGGTGAAAGGCGATGCGAAGGAGGTCGCGCGTTGGATTGAAGCCCAGCAGCGCACACTCGGTGGTAGCACCGACCACATGAGCGCGTCCACCCAGGCGCTCGATGATTCTGATGGAATGACAACCAAGGCAGCCATGTGGTGGCAAGGCAGCGAGGAGTATGAACTAACCGCCTAGATGGGGCGAATCAATCTGCTCGGTACTTCTTCATCAGCGCTGCCCGCATGAATGTTCAAAACTAAACTAGTGATATTGTAGTTATAGGCGACCCTACTATAGGGTCACAAATTTTTAATATAGGCAAGTTGAAGTTAATTGTAGGTTCACACACTTAGCAGCTCTTCACTCGGGCCAGAAAGAGGACGCGTTCAGTGCGAGCTGTGGCAGCTCCTCGGGCGTGAAGCGTGCCTCTACCTTGCGCCAGCAGCCGAAGTGGCACATGCGCGCTTCA
>JAASFV010000322.1:0-26135 GCA_023334015.1 Globisporangium paddicum
AACCATAGGTGTGCAACAGGGGCACGACAGGGTTGCGACACCATGGGACAGCGTACAACACTGTGGCAGGGCGCTCATTGCTCAATCACAACATCCCATTATGGCTGCAATTCTATCCCCAAGCCACTGGATTCTACTGGTCTGGGTGATTTTCTTTTCTCAAAAATTCGCTTTTTCACTCCCATAAAAATGGCGCCAACTATTAGAACTCATCTGTTTGCATAACCGCTTCGAGGCAAAGGCGCATCCTCCGCTTTGAGTCTTAGGTCAAGTCTTTTCGCTCTCAATGTTTACCTAGAGTAGCAGAGTAGTGTAAAAGTAGTGGTTACTCAGCTTTTTTTAAGCGATGCAGTGCGCACGTGTTGTGGTGTAAATCACCCTCGTGTTGGGATTATGTTTCGAGGCTGGGACGGACTGGCAGATTGGCAAATCTGTATAAATGTATTCGTAATTACTAGTTGTCGTTCTAGACGACACATCCCACTCGAAACCCATTACAAAAACATCTTGCAGACGCGCAAGACTCACGAACACTCATCCCGAAAGCAACAGCCTCGACGCTGCTATGATCGGCCAAATCCCATTCTGCAGTACAACGTTACAGGATACTTTAGATCAACGTCTCTTGCGACAATCATGCATGTACCAACTATGCTTAAACAGAAATTCGATATGTACTGTACACAACTTGCGTATTGATTGACAAGCTCGCGGCGAGAAGCTCTCAATGGCGAGCGCAGCGCCAGCGCCCCATTCGCAGTCCAGAACCATGACAGCCACACAGGAGGCCACCACAGCAGCAGCTACGACCACGTCAGCTGTAGCAGCGAGCGCGCAAGCGATGGAGCGGACTGGCCGCCTACATTCAACCGTGCGGCTCAACCAGTTCACGCTGCGCTTCGAGGATGCCGCGCTGGAGGACGCATACCAGGCGAGCATCCACAAGCGCAAGAAGGCGCTGTGGCTGCGCTCGCTCATCCCGGCGGCCGGCTCGCACATCCTCTTTGGGCTCGGTGACTGCATCGAGCACCCGGTCGCGAACCTTCAGGTCACGCTCCCAGCGCGCGTCTTTCTCGCGGTGAGGAGCTCTTTGTCTGTGGATAGAAGGCTTGTGTACCATGGAAACTCGTGTTGAACATGTTTGTATGTGTTCACGTGTGTCTAATGCTGTGCAGGTGCTTCAAATCGCCATGTTCGTTCTCGTCAACTGGGTAAGTGGCGTGTGCGTTGCCCTCTGTATAATGGAGCGTTTGCTAATATTTGTGTTTCTATAGGATCTAATACAAGCCCACGAGACGACCATGCTGCTCGTGTCGGTCTGCAATGGGATCCCCAGTCTCCTCTTATACGCGCTCCAGCGCTCCAGTCTGCACCAATGGGTGGGTGCCTGTTCTATCAGCCTTGATAGCCCACAAAGTTCTGACAATGTTGTCATTCGTTTATACCAGGATGCGCTCTTCGTGATCTTTGGTCTGTCGTTCTACACGATCCCCAAGATCACGCCGCTGGGCTTCATCTCGTCGACCTGCGGCAGCTGGGCCACCGCCGTGCTTTACACCGTGCTCTCGTTCGCGATCCGGCCGCCGGCGCGCCAGGCCGAGTCCGTGCTCGGGCTCTTCTACTGCGCGCCCGTGGTCGGCATCTTCAACACGATCTCGTACTACTCCGAGTACAACTCGCGCGAGCGATTCGTGTTGCGGCGACGGCTAAGCAGCGAGAGCATCTCGTTGGCCGTCGCGCGCACCAACACGCTGCTGGCGCCGTACGAAGGTACGGACCGATTCTTCAAGACTCTCGCGCACTCGAACGGTCCGACGTTCTGCTTCGGCGTCTTTCTCTGGGGCGCGTTTACGACTGGCGGCTGGGCCTCGCTGCCCGACACGCTCAAGTTTGTTGACGAGGAGACCGGCTGGGCCTGGTTCAGCCACTGCGCGGGCATGACCGTATTCCTGCTCATCATGACGCGGCAGCTCAAGTGGCTTTTCGTCGTGCCCTTGCTCGGCTCGCTCATCCTCTGGATGATGTCGCTCACGATGCCCTCGGAGTGGATCATCATCTCGGCGCACAGTGTCGGCTACGGCCTGTTGGTCGCGTCCGTGATCGTCGCAATGGGCGTCTTCAGCTGGTTTGTATGCGCCTGGAAGGAGCTCGTGTCCTTCCTCACACGTTCATGCTTCCTGTACCCGCAGCTTCAAGCGGGACTCGAGAGCGAGTACCCACTGCTCGTGAAGATCGTGTCCGAGTACACAGCAGGGTTCGATCCCGAGATCCTCTCATCCCGCATGCCCGCGAGCAAGGCGCTCGTGGGCTCCGTGTCGACGACCGAGGTGCGCGCCTTGCGCTCAAGCACTGACAATGAAGTCCATCACCACCACCAGGGCTTGCTCCAGGCGACAACGTCGCCACGACGACGAGCGATGCGCACGGTCAAGGCCAAGCTCCTGGTGAACAGCGAGGTGCCCCACCACCGCCACGAGAACGGCATGATAGAGGAGTACGCGGACGACGCGGAGCTCGAGCTCTCGCGACCGGAGGAGCTCGTGTCGGAGCACGTGGATGCCGCGGGCAAGATGGTGTCGGTGCTGCCGTCGTTCAAGGCCGGCAAGTGCTTCTTCTGCTCCAAGAATGACGCCGAGCACTTCGTGCCGGCCTGTGGCATGTGGGGCAAGTGGACCCACTGGCGGATGAACCAGCAGCAGCACGGGCCAGGTGGGCAAGGCTCCGGGTCCTCGTCGTCTGGATCAAATGGCTCGCTCCTGGCCAAGCCCGTGGTGTCCATGTGCACTTCGTACTACGACATCCAGAACCAAAAGTCTGAGCTCAAGCTTCGTGTGGCGCGTCTTGAGGAGACGAACGCGAGCCTGAGCAAGCAAATCGCACAACTTCGAGGCGCAGAGAGTGAGATTGCGGGCGTGAACGTGCAGCTCAAGTCCGAGATGCGTGCGCTAGAGGACAGGAGCGCGCTGGAGCTGCAGCGTCACGAGGCGCAATGGCAGCAAAAGCTTAAGACTGTATTGGAAGAGAGCAATCGGATCGCCCACGAGCGGAAGCTGGAGCTCAAGCGCCACGAGAACTCCCGTGCAGCGCAGCAAAAGCAGGTTGAAGCGGCCAAGAGAAGCGCTGAGAAGGCGGAAGCGAGCGCTCAGCGTGAGCGTGAGCAACGAACCAAGATGGAGACGCAGATTGTGAGCTTCAAGGCGGAGATTGAGGCACTGAAGAGCAGCTTGGAGATTGCGGCGACGACGATGACATTGAGCAGCTCTTCTGGATCCACGACGAACAGCTCCATGGCGTCGTCCCCCACGGCGAACCTGCAGACGCTGCAGCCGTCTAAGCGCCTGCCGTACGCGCAGTTCCTGGAGATCGAAGGCATGCGCGAGTCGAGTCGCCAGCGCGAGAGCAAACCGGACTACTCGGAGCCCTGGCGGTACGCGCGCGACAGCCCCGACTCGCACGAGTCCTATTGAGTTCTGATGAATATGAGCGAGAGTGAAGATTAATTAACGCCAGCGCACGCACACATACATACATACGTACAATGATCTTGTTATTCATGGTGGTGTCTTGTATTACTCATGTGTTGTTACTCTACGACATTGAAGAGCTCGTCGTAATAGGCATATCTTCTTCTGAAGCATTACGCCATGTACGCGCTCATGAGGGCGATGAAGAGGCAGGCAACTGTCGCTTCAACAGGAGCGATCCGCGTTCCGCTGCTCGTGACGGGCGCGATTGCCGGTGGGACACTGGTGCTGCTCGTGTCGGGTGGGGCGCTGGTGCTGTCCTTGCTGACGCCTGCTTCGCTGTCGCCACGGAGGTTGATTGGTCTGTCGCTCGAGCCCGATTGGCCTGCCTCGATGCTGAAATCGCCAGAGCCGGAAGAGCCTGAGTGGCTCCCCAACGAGCCACTGCTGCTGCTGCCGCGGTCATTCGACCGCGAGCTCCCAGAGCCACTGTCCGCCCAGTCGCTGACACTACCCCACGAGCTGTCGTCCATGGATCTATCACCCGCATTCGGTTCTGCGACCACACTCGCTGTAAACACGCAGGCCATGAACAAGACCGCTTGGCGGACGCGCATGGCTGTTGTTCACGTGGATAGATGTCTTGGCGCTGTGTGTGCGTCTTTGCTGAAGAGTGACGCAATTCCGCTCTCGTGTTGCTGGCGAATCGGAAAGTGTCTGTTCCGTTCGTGAGTGTGGCAGGCAACGCATGTCAGAGAGCAGATCTCGAACATCAGAGAAGCCAGCCAGTCATGTGTCCAACTGCCATCTCTTTGTCTGGCGCTCCGACACGCGTCGCTTCAATCGCAAGCGTCACGCACAAGACACTCGCATCCACTTAAGTGGGTGGTTGCCTTTGACGAAGCGTCGCTTCAACCAGAAAGATCCGCTTGCTCCTAAATTAGCGTTTTTTTTTAAATATATCACACTAATCTAGGCCGTCGTCCAGATTCTCCCAGTCAAAATCGAAAATAGTGTGGTACCACACCACTGCGACACTCTCATATCTCAAAATAGCGTGGCAAATCGACATGACCACGCTATGTTGTGTACTCATGCGCATGTTTGAACTCTTTTATCGCAGAAAAGGAAAGATGGTGGCCGTGCGCGTGCCGAGGAAGCTGCCGCGCGCGTCCGTGGCGACCGCGTGCGCCAACGGCGTGTTCGCGTTGCCGCGCGCGCTTGTGTCACAGAACAAACGCCGCTTCAAACAGGGCGGCTACGACCTCGATCTCTGCTACGTGCACCCGCGCGTGATCGTCATGGGTGCGCTTCCTTTCTCAACTGCTATGAGCGTCATGTCGTGCAAGAGCTAACTTGTTGATGGCCCTATGTGCATGCGATGCTTGCGTGTGACGTGAATGCAGGCTTCCCGGCGGTCGGCGTCGAGTTCGCGTACCGGAACCCGCGCTCCGAGGTCGTGCGGTTCCTGGAAGACCGCCACGAGGACAACTACTTTGTGTACAACTTCTGCGCCGAGGAAGAGCGCTGGTGCGTTTTGCGCTCAATAGAGACACACAGTGATTCGCTTCTACCAAGTGGCCTTTAACCGTGGATTGGGTGTCTCGTGTGTGTGTGTGTGTGTGTGTATTTTTTTCGCGCGTCTTAGTTACCCAGCAAGTGTGTTTGCTGGCCGCGTCAAGTGCTTTCCGATTGAGGACCATAACGTCCCGACATTTGAGCAGTTGTACGTCTCCATTCTGGCTTCTGGCTCGTGTATTGAGATAGATGTCTAAGATAGTGTTGTGTGGTCTTAACTGCTGGGGTAGGATGGAGTTCGCGGACCACGCAGCCGCCTGGTTGGATGCAGACCCAAACCACATTGTAGCTCTTCATTGCAAGGTAACCATTCACCAACATGTGATGCCTTTGCCGTGCAAAATCCTGGGACTATAGTCTAACAGAAACACATGCGAGTCAGGCTGGCAAGGGACGGGCTGGAATGATGGCGTGCGTGCTGCTGGTGCGGATGCAGTTTGCGAATTCGGCGGCTGCTGCCATCGAGCGGTACAACCAAGTGCGCGTGCGCGATCTGCGCGGTCTCACAGTGATCAGTCAGAGGAAGTGGGTCAAGTACTACGAGCAGCTGCTCGCGCAGTCCCTGCGCAGTCCTCGCGCACCCATCGATGAGCCTGGCTTTGTGATCACGGAGGTCAGCATCCAGAACTCGCTCACCGCTGTGACGCCACCCCAGCTGAGGCTTCGGATGTATCAGCTGGACAGCGCTTCAGCCTCCAAGGTAGGAAAAAGGAGGTGTCTTTGCTATCGTAGTTGTAACTTTGTGTTGGAGTTGTCACTCTGATTCATTGTTGGCACCTGATATTTATGATTGAACAGACGCTCGTTCACCAAGCGATTGGCTACGAGCAGTTTGCGCTGCGAGAAGTCATCCGAGGCAGCGTGCTGATCGAGTTCAAACTTTTGCAATGCAGCAACTGCCGCGTCCAGAAGCACTTCAAGATCTGGTTCAACACGCTTTTCATATCTCCAGGTAGGTGCTTCGATTGCTATTGTTGCTGTTGTGGTTGTTATGATTGCGGGTTGCGTATTGCTGAGCTATTCATTGACGATCACTTTGGTTTATAAGCAGACTCCGAGTCTGGACAAGTGATACTCACGCGGGGCGACATGGACTGGGTGGCGAAAGACAAGAAGAAGCGCCGCATCCCGGCCGCGATGGAGCTCCAGCTGATCGTCCAGCGGGTTTAGAGAAAGATGTCGACACTGCAAGGCTATTACCCCACCAATTTGGTAAGCCAGTCAGTCGTCTTGTTATATATTTTCTTCAATTATACAGCCATTTATCACTTGGGCCGGAATGGCACGGCCGAGAAGGTGTCGCTAAAGCGCTTGTACTCGGGGTGGTAGTCGAAGTTGTCCATGAGCACATGGATGCCCTGCGCGTGACGGAGCTTGGCGTCCTCGTATTGCGCTTGCATGAGTTCCGTGGTCTCGCCGTACTTGCCCTCGAGCGGCGTGATCTTGCTGTCGAAGAGCGCGATCCAGCTCTGGCTCTCGCGCAGTTTCGTCTCGAGGTCTTCACGGCGCTTGCGCAGACGAAAGAGCTGGTCGTCGTAGTCCTGTTTGCCCTTCTCGTCGGCGCGGATCTCGCGCTCGAGACTCGTGATCTTCATCTGGAGCGTCTCGAGCACGCCGCCAATGCCGCTCGTGGCGCGGTTCATCTTGCCCGCGTCCTTCGCAGACACGAGCTGCTTGGCGGCTGGCAGTGGGTAAACCAGCCGCGGAAGCCCCTTGCCACCACGTACAGGCGAGGTCATTTGGAGAAGCTGCTCGCGTTTCAAGACTGGGCTGATGGAGACAGAGTTCTTTCTCAGGTGGCGCTATCTTTAGTGGCGATGGTACTCAAGAGGAGTGCAAGCCTGCTTGGGGTATCCACTCCAGTCGAGTATGCATTTTTCAGTTAATCAGAATTCCAAAGGAGAGCCTAACTTGAACTAGCCACCTCTCAACCTGCCTGCACAGGACTCCACGAATCTCGCCCTTGCTGCTGCTGTCCTCGAGACGGCGGCGTGTACCCAGTGTAGAAAGTGTCGCCGCCAGGTGTTTTCTGTCTCAACTGCTGCTGCTGTTGGTGGGACTTGTCGAAGCCTGGGAAGTGTCCGTGGTTCGTGACTTTCGGGGGCGATGAGGAGGACGAGCGAGCTGCCGACTCCGAGAGCGCGAGCTGCGTGAAGAACGCTAGGAGCTGCGGAGACGAGATGAAACCCGCGCCGACGGAATCGACCGTGAGGATCACGAACTGCTGCTCGCTCAAGTCGAGGTCAAGGCCCAGGCGGTAGCACACGTGCTTGACGTCGTTCGAGCGGCACGTGGCCTCGTACTCGCCGTTCTTGATGGGCACGACCATCTCCCGCGGCGCAAGGCCCTTGAACGCGTGGCGGATCAAGATCGCGGCGCTCTGGCGGCCGCTGTCGCTGAGCAGCAGTTCGCTCAGGCGACTCTCGTGGAGCAGCTTCCTTCGCACCGAGACCTCGTCGCTGGAAAAGCTGGCTAGACCTCCGAGCATTGAAGATGACGGCTGCTGGGCAAGAGAGCGTGTGGCTGACGCGGATGGAGACGACGAACCAATGTCTACGTTGGAGTTGAGGCGGCGCGCATTCTGGCGCTGCTGCTGGGAGCCGCCTCCAAGGAAGGCGCCAGAAGTTTTCGCCGGAGTCATGCGCTTCAGCTCTGCGAGCAGGTCGCTCGCACGGTGCAAGAGGTCGAGGTACGTGATGCCGGCATGCTCCGAGTGCAACGGGTAGAGCGTCTCGACAAAATCGCGCACCGAGATCCCCGACGACGATGACGTCGAGAAGCTGAGGCTGAGACGAGATGTCAGCAGGATCTCTGCGAGATCCTCCTTGCCTACCTGGCCGTGCACATCTGCGTTGCGGTGCAGGTCCATTGCGGTCTTGAGGTCGATGCGGCGCTCGAGCAGGTCGTGCAAGACTGAGATGACTGCGAGCCGATTCATGCGCAGCTTGCGGTCGGCAGTGTTGCCGTCTTCTGCGCCACTGCTGCCTGATTCTCGAGGCTGTTGCGGTTGCGTCGCGTACTTGGAAGAGGTCGAATCGGACGCCAAGCGCGTCTGCACGAGCCCAACGTCGTCTGAGATGTGGTCCGAGAGTCGGAACGATGTCTTGGTCGCGCGGTGGTCGTGGTTCATCTTGCGCCGCGGACAGTTCCACAGCGCGTCGGTCTCGCTAACCGTGTGCATGTCGAACTCGTGCTTGCCTCCGAGGAGCTCGTCGTAGGACTGTTCCTGCGGCGCGAGCAGCACGGACGTGGTCGAGAGATGCTTCTTGCGCTTCTTGGGGGAAAGAAGGTCACTACAAAGTTGCCCCAGACGCATTTCCAGGCGCCTGTATGGGATCAGTGGCACACCCTCACCATCCAAAGTCGAGGTCTCCATTCCGCTGTAGATCGTGAAGATCGCCGCCTGCAGGTCTGCGGTGGACGCCAAGATACCGAGCTCCTGGATCGCAGTGAGTAGCTCTTGTGGGGAGACCAGGCCGGTCTGATGCGAGTCGTTCTGTTGGCAGATCGCGAGCAGGTGTGGAAGTTCGAGGAGCATCCCTTCGAGGACTTTCTGAGCCGAGCGTGATAGCCGTCCAGTTGCTGTCCCCAAGAGACCACCAGTGCCGTGCTTTGAAGTGGGGGATGTGGACGAACCGCTGTCCGTGCTAATCGCAGGTAGTGTGCTCCAGCGCGCAGCTGAAGCTGAAGTTGAATCAGCAAATGTCGATGACGACGACGGATTCGCTTGACGACTGGTTGCGAATGCGTTCAGGTGGTCGTACAGGTCGTGGGTCACAATGTACCCGCGTCCGCTCGGGTCAAGCGTCCAGAAGAGCGTCTCGACCTCGGCGTACCGCGCCAGGACGCTCAGGTGCACGAGACTCTGGCGGAACTGGCCGCGCGTGACGCGTCCGAAGCGGTCGCCGGGAAAGATCGTCTGCGGCGATGACGAGCCCAACTGTCCGAGCTCCTTCATCTGCTGCAGCTTGAGCAGGATGCGCCTCTCGAGCGGTACTTGCGGGCGACCAGCGAACATGGGGTCTTCGTACATTGCCACTGTAGCCTCAGTACCGTCGTCTCCTAACGTGGTTCCTGCGAGGCCTTCGGGGTTGCCATACAGAGTGCAGTCGCTCTTCCAGCGGCTCTCGTCGCGGATCTTGACGATCGACCGGTTCGCTTCGACGTTTCTGTGGCAAAGTCAAGCCAGTACAACAAGGTGTGAGCGCGCCTTCGGCAGTGGCTAGAACAAAACAAGAACGCGGGCGTACATACCGCTGTTCGTTGGACTTGCCAGCTGGGTACGGCGCTGCTGTTGGGTTCATGGCCACCGACAGATTCGGGTGGTAGCTCTCGTTCACAGTCTGGAAGTTGGTGCGTCTTCCCGTGCGGATCGACGATACGTCGACCAGCTGCACCCCACCACGCGCTGACGGCATGGCGATCGGTGATGATACGGCTGCCGTCTTCATCGAGCTGTGGTCGCTCGCTTTGAGCGCCTTCATGAGCGGAGCCAGCCCGATCACACCCGTCGATGAGTCTCTGAAGCGTACAAAGACAAGATGGTTAGCTATCACTCAGTTCGCAAGGCTGGCATGTCTTTCACAAAGCAAGACGCGTACGTGAATGGCAGTAGACGCACGCGCAGTGCAGCGTAGTCCGCGTTGCTGAGTGCGAGGCCGCAGCGCAGTAGGCAGTCGCGAAACGTGTCGGGGCTCACGTAGTGCTGGTTGATCTTCTCCAACTGCAGGAAGAGCGGGAGCAGTCGGTCGATCGAGTGCACGAGAAAGTCCCAGAGGCGCGTGGTATTGCCCATACCGGCGACTGGCGGCGATGTCTGCTTAGAGTTGGACGGCAGCACGAGAGGCGACTTGCTCTGATACAGTGCCAAGAAGGCGGCGTACTTGATCGCAAACGCTGCTGGGCCAGAGTTTTTGGAGCCTTGGGGACCACCTGAGAAGTCCTTAAGCTCGGGGGAGAGCGAGTTGTAGATCTTGTCGTACTCCCTAGGTGTGAGGAAGACGCCGATGTGACTCAGCCCGAGCTCAAACTCGTCGCAGCTCACGCTGCCGGAGCACGCGATGTCCATCTTGAAGAAGAGCTGGCGCAGCTTATCGAGGTTGTGCGCGATGGTGTCCGAGACGCGTCTCCAGATCGCGTCGCTCTCGCAGTTACTACTGCTGCCGTCAGTGCTGCTATTGTTATTGGTGACCAGGTTTGCGAACCGTGGATTCTCGGTCGCGTACGGCGCCGAGACGGCCATGGGCGGCTCATTCTGCTTGTAGGAAGACGGCGGGTGGCTGCTACTTCCTCGTTCGGAGGAGCTGCTTGGACGCAACTCTTGCTGCTGCTGTTTCTGGAGATCGTGGCGCGCGCGGATGAGCTGCAGCGACCACTCGGTCATGATGCGGCAGAACAGGGCAATGTCTACACGAGAGAGACACTCGGTTGTCAGTGCATGAGCGGCAGTCACACAGCCTCCACTAGGAGAGCCAACGTACCAAGCTTCCGCGTCTGTGAGGGACAGAAGACCACGTAGAGTTCCTTCGCCTTCATGAGCGCATCTGCAGTCTGTTGAACGTCACCATCGCTACTAGAGTCACTCGAAGGGAGCTGCAGGATGCCCAGCCGCTTGAGCGCGAGTGTGAACTCCTTGGCGTCCAGCTGGCCGTCACCATTGAGGCTGAACCTGCGCAGCACATCATCCGGTTTGAGCGCCGTGTGCGCGAAGCGGTCGATCTCGTTCGCAAAGTACTCAACGAGTCGCCGGTTGGCCAGCAGCTGGTGGTACTGGTGCCACTCGGCCGTGCTCATGTTGTCGATCTTGGTCTGCGAGTTCTTGTACATCGCGCCTTCGTTCGGTGTATGAGCGCAGAAGACGGAGAGAGGGGGGGCTGAAGATGCTGATACAGAGAATGATGGGAATGGAGAGCGAGGTGGCGATCAGTATGAGGCTGGTTTGCGTCGCTTCAAGGTCGTTTCGTGCGCTCAGCTTGTCTAGATAATAGCCACTCACGACAGTACTAAATGAGTGTCTATTGTCTGTATTGTCGTAATTGTATTTTGGACACCTGTTAAAAAGAATAATAGCTCTAATAGAGCCCGAATTGATCTTTATTAGAGTTAGCTCATTGCTGTTTAATGCCATCCATAAACAAGCTTCCTGCTCCAATAAGCCTGTTCTTGCCATGATTTCCTCGGATTGGCGATTCTTCACCCGCCAACGCGAGGGTTTCGCCACAAAACTGGCCTAACTTGTAATGATGCAACCTGGAGCGCGCTCTCGCGATCGTACCCCAACACCGTCAGGTAGACGCCCTTGTAGAGTGGGCGGGAGGTGGCTGTGACGCCGATCTCCAGCACCAGTGGGCTCTTGAAGTGGTTCCCACGCGGCTCGATGACGTGCAGGTATGCCAGGTCGTACGCGTTGAGCTTGGCGATCACGTACGAGTACGTCTCGGCCGGGCTTGAGTCCGTGTAATCAAAGGTGACGCCGAAGGACGACACCTGGACGCCCACCTTGCTCGACTCGACGCTCGACATGCTGGCGTCCAGGGCCTCGAAGAAGAAGCGCGCGCGGTTCTCGACTGTGCCGCCGCAGCGATCCGTGCGCTTGTTGACGCTGTCGCACAGACACTGCTCAAGCAGGTAGCCGTTGGCCAAGTAGAGCTCGACGCCGTCAAAGCCGGTCTTGATGGCGTCCACTGCGGCTTTGCGGTAGACCTCGACGACGCCAGCAATCTCCCTCGTCTCCAGTAACCGCGGCGCCACGTACGTCTTACGGCCTTCGCGCGTCACAGCGAAGCTCTCGACGTCGTCCATGGATGCGGTGCTCGAGGATACCGAGAGCGCTTCACCTGGATGGTTTAGCGGGTCGCGCACATAGCCCGCGTGCCAGTGCTGCACGAAGATATTTCTGCCTTTGCCGTGCACGGCCTGCGTCACGGGCTTTCAGGGTCCACTTGCACCTGGCAGAAGAGTCTGGGTGCGGCAAAGTACCCACGCCCATGGAGCTTACGCTTGTGCCCTCGGCAATGAGCACCTCGCCGTCGATCGTGCGCTGCGCGTAGTACGCGACCGCAAAGGTCGGCGGGATGCCCTCCTCGCCCGAGCGCAGACGCGTGAGCGGCACCATCACGATGTGGTGCAGCAGCTGCATGGGGTTCTTCGTGCCACCGAGCGTGAGGGGTGAGAACAGCTTGGCGGTGGAGGCGCAGACCATCTTGAATGGAGGTGAGCTGGGTGGCTGGGTGTGCTGAGGATGCAGCAAATTGGAGAATGAATGAGCTTCTGAGGGTCACAGGACAGCGCCATCCTCTGCCTTTGAGTCCTCTGTCTTTTGAGAGTCGCCAATTGCGTTTGTCACTGAAAATCGCCTGAGATGCGACTGCCTCCATTGACAGTTAGTGAGCTACTGCTGTTCACAGAGACTGCTCGAATGGATACAGTAATCCAGACCCTATCCTAGGGCATCAAACCCTAACACCAAGCGAGTCCATCTTGACCCAAATACTGAGTGCTTTTTTTTAACGTAGTACAGCGGTTGGACAATGCTGGGAAGTACTAGGTAAGATTGAGCCCAATGATATGGTGAGCTGGCCCGCAGTGATCACGACGACCGAATCCTCGCAGCGACAGCGCTATGAACACGTGTCATGTAGGCGACGTCGAACGTACGAAGCGGGCGCTGAAGTCAGGCGCGGCGGTGGACACAGCCGCGCTCATTTCGAGGCGACTCTCCGACGCGACCATCTGAACATGATACTGTTGCTGGAGAGGGAGCTCGGGTGCGCTGTCCGCCCGACGCGTGGGAGAATGCATCTCTGTGTCGCAGTCTCTTGCGAATCGCGCTCCAACTGCTCGACGCGGTGCGTCAGCTTCCACGATCGTTCAGTCTAGACCACGACTGGAACTCTGAAGGTCGAAATGTGTCGTACTGGCGCATTCCAGAGAGAATTGTGATTCCCCGGATTGCGGCGACATACGCATGTCTTCGCGGGCCCGCGCGCTCAACATCAGGGCAGCTGGCGTGACCTGATGACCGCCCGCTCAAGCGATTGGCCGGATGGCGACTCAGTCCCAGGACGAGATGGCAGTGCTCGATGAGGCGTTCGAACGCGCTAGATAACAGCTAGAGGAGTGATACAAGGCAGACTCGGAAAGCGTCAACACTGCGAAGTCAACCGCGGCTGAAAACGAGTCACAGTACTCGCCGATCGTTGTGTTCGACTCGGTCTCCCGTGTCGACTTCCGGTGTTGGCTCGAGCGACGCGAAGGAGTGCTCCACCGGTGGGCACTACGAGCCACTGACGGTGACCACTGGAGGCGTTCTTGTCTACAGTCTGCCTGCAGGAGTTCACGCGTCGCCCGTGGGATGTCCCATTATGCAGATCTCCTAGCAAGTTCTGCGCATTGGGAACTGCGATGTTGACCTGCTCGACACAATGGACCTTCAGGCCTCGCTGACTTCCGACGTTGGTGATCGAGACCAAGAGCCTGGCCAGTCTCTGAGGCCGTTTGGCAAAGCCACTTTGATGCCCAACCTTGTCTTCGAAGTGGCCTACTAGCACGAATCCTGGGAGCTTCTGATTGAGAAGATAAATCGCTGGATGCGACCAAACACAACGACCCAAGTTGCGATCGGGGTCAAGGTCTTCAATGGACGGCGGGGCGCGATTCTGCTTAAACGTGGCTATACTCCGCAAGAGGTCGAGTTCGGATCAGACAAGCCAGAGCCAGCGGCGCTCACGTTTCCAATGAAGGTACTTTACTACGGAGCCGCTCTCCCTCCAGCTCTTGCTGAGGCTGGCGATTTGGAAATTCGCATTGATCTCGTCGATCTCCGTTACGTGATCGGTTCTGTGCTCTCAACCCCAAGGAGTTAAATAAGCACACTCGTGCGGAAGAACTAGGTCCTCCAGGAAAGGTTAGATGTAGCCGCACTAGACACGAGCCTAGGTAATACTAGTGCGAGTTTAACGAGATCCTCAGACTACATACTAACCACCTTAGTGGCTATCCTTCTGTTCCTCTTCTTCGTCCCCGCTCTCGACATCATCTTCAGCAGCAGCCGCACCGCCGTCAAGGTCCTGGGTCCAGTCAAAGCGCTCCCAGTCCTTCAGAAACGCCAGTACCTGGGTCTTCTCCTTATCGAACGAGCGCCGGTTGTCGGCCTCGCGTCGCCCGTACTTGGGTGGGTCCACGCCGAGCATCCCAGCGACCACGTTCACGCCAAAGTCCTGCGGAAACTTGCTCTCATCCTCAATCACGTGCGCGTAGCCACCGCCGCCATCACTCGATTTGCTGTCGGCCGCCCACTCAATGTGGAAGTAGGCAAAGTGTGGGGGTACGTGCCGCGCCACACCGCCCTGGGCTGTGTCAATGATCTTCTTGTGGGTCGACCATTCCTCGTCCACGTGCTGGAGCTCTTGCTTGAAGTACAGCGGCGTGTCGAGCGCCAGGTCACGCGGCACGGGGATGCACTCGATGAAAGTGTGGCGCTTGCGCTGCGGCGCGCTCGTGTGTTCGATGAACACCATGCTCGTGCCGTAGACCTTCTCACACATCTTCTTCAGCGCGCGCTGGAAACGCTTCATCTCGTCCTGCACTTGCTCGCTCGCCTGCGTCGTAGACGACGTGTGGTCTAGTGGCACGATCACACAGTGGCCTGGGTGCAGCACGGGCTTGCTCGGGATAGCCAGGTACGTCACTTCGCCCAGGGACAGCATCAGGTGCTTCTTGAAGCCCGGGCTCTGCATGCACAGCGTACACTTGTTCGTCTTGTCGTCCCACTTCTTGCTCTCGCCGATCGCACGCGAGCGCTCACGCTCATTGATCGCGCGCTTCGTGAGCCGCGAGTCGCGCTTCTCGTACATCTTCGTGTCCAGCTGGTCTTCCTCATCAAAGCCGCTCGAGAGGTTCTGCGCGTTCGCCTCCGTGCCTTTGTACCGCGAGCCGAGGCGCAGGATGTTGCGCGCGTGGATCGCGTCCATGTCGCTCGCCGAAGAGCTGAAGTGCGCGCTGCCCATGCGCTCTTCGCGCACGAGCTCGTCGAGCGACATGAGTGTCGAGTCTCCTTCCTCTACCTTGCTGCTTTTATTTTGGCTCTTCTTGCCACGGCGCGAGCCATATCGCATATCCTCCTTCTCCAGTGGCGGCAGCGCACTGTTGATAGCCTCGTAGTGTGGCACAGAGGCCGCAGCTGCTGCCTGATCGCGCTTGGCTTCAAGCTCGTTCAGCTGGTCCTTGAGCTTGTGGAAAAGCTCCTTCTTGCCCATCATCTGTGCGCGCAGAGCTCTCGCAGCGAGCTTGTTGAGATCCACGGCCTCGTCCTCACCGTCATCCTTCTGGTTGTTGGAGCTCGTCGCCGCTTCTGGCTCGGCTGGTTGGTGGTGCTGAGTAGCAGCAGCAGCAACAATGGTCTCTTTCTCTTTGTGCCCGCCGTAGAGGAACGCCTTGCGCTTCTCGAGCAGCTCTCGCTCTTCCTGAGCTTTGGCTACATCAACAACAATAGTAGCAGGCTGTTGTCTCTTGACTGGCTCGGGAATAGAAGTCCGCTGGAGCTCTGCGTGTGACTTGCGCTCTTCGATCTGCTTTTTTTCAGCAGCAGAAGGCGATTTGATGGGTGACGGACTTCGCTCGCGCTGTCGCTTGGCGTGCCCATTATCACCCGAGCGTCTCTCTCTGCCTCTGCTGCGACTGCGACTACGGGTGCCACGTCGGGGGCGCTCGTCACGCGCTCTGTCAGCTGTCTTCTTGGAGGCGCGCTCTTCAAAGTCTGGCAGTTTGGAGTAGTCGATCGGCTCTTCAACTTCGTCATCACCATCGCCACCTCGTCGTCTCGCAGCACCAGCTCGTCCAGCCTTGGCAGCTTCATGACCGTCTCTTCTTGCTGCATCACCTTCGTCATGCATAGCTCGAAGTGAGACCTTGCTCTGGATGCGCGTCGAGTAGCTCGCCAGCAGCGTCTTGTCCTTCGCATCCTTGCCGAGAGGCAGCGCGCGGCGGCTTGACGTCGCCTGGACGTTCCCGTCGTCATCATAGCGCTTGTAGTGGAGATGCGAGTGCGACCGCGCTGAGCCCCTTGCGCTCTCTTTAAGGATATCGAGCGAGCCAAAGTGCTCCTGGACAATCTCCTCCAATGGGCGACCGCTCTGTCTCGCCTTGTCCTTGGCGCGCTGCAGCATCTTGAGCCGCCAGCTCGCGCCACCGTCGCCAAAGAGCGGCTGCTCCTCTGTGAAGTCACTCTTCTTGCCACTCATCTGAGTTTCCTTGTTTCCTTTCTCTTCCTGTTGGTCTTGTTCCTGCATGTCAAGCGGCCGCTTGTCTGGGTTCTTTGGGTCGTAGAGGCCGTAGTACATACCCGTGACGGGCTCGCGGATACCCGCGTCGATCTCTGACTGGATCTTGTCAGCTTTCTCCTGTTCATGCAGCTCACTCGCGCTCTTCTCGACAGCTTTCGCGGGAGCATCGGACATGAATGGCTACGAATAATTAATATAAATATATATACAATGTTACAGACAGGGACGGAGAGTGATGCAGTAGAACCAGGTGCACGTACCATCGCCATCCACTCGTCTCGATCCAGCGCCGCCTTCTGCTGCTTGGCCACAATATCGTCCTCTCGACTCGGCCCGCGCGCTTGAAGCTTTGCCTCGTGGTCGCTGTCACTGCTGCTCTCATCATCGTCGTCGCTGGACGAGCTCTTCTTCTTGTGTTTCTTGTGCTTCTTGTCCTTTTTGAGCTTCTTCTCCTTCTTGTGCTTCTTGACCTTCTTCTCGTATCTGTCGGAGTGCTTCACGCGCTTCTCTAGCGCAGGATTGATCCAGTCCTGTGGGTCATAAGGGCACAAGTGTGAGCATAGCGACAATGGGAACACAAATGGATAGTGAGAGACTGAGAGAGCGAGCGAGAGGGAGAAAAAGAGAGAGAGAGAGAGACGCACTGGCTGGCGGTGCTGCTTGCGCTTGTGGCTGCGGCTGGTGCTCTCATCGCGCTTGCTGCTGCTGCCAGCGCCAGCGCCTTCCTGCAGGAACTTAATCCCGGAGAGCAGCGACGAGCTCATAACCTCTTTTTTTCGAGATGGACCAGCGCTCTCAGGCTTTGCCAAATAAGCATTTTTTTTAATTTCCCAGTTTGTAAAAACAGTGTTTTTTTTAGGGTATACCGGTAGCCAGTAAAAATACACCGGTACAAGTAATTCAATTTACTTTTTATAATTTGAAGCATCATGATTTGCTTTATAAAGAGAGTCGCGTGTGCACCTCAAGGATCACTGCTCCGATCTACAGAGTGCTTACACAAAGGATGCAAGAAGCAAATAGCAAGCTCAGCTCACAGTCACGCTTTTTGCGGGTGTTGGCGCTTGGGAATTCAAGGACGAGCGGATGGTGCAAACATGTGCTTGCACTTAGCTGGAAACATAGCCCCAATCACCAAAATAATACGAGGTTTGGGCTCTCAGATTTACTAATTTGGGTTCCTAGAGAACTGTGACTCAGCATTTTTTGGGAGAGAAATATAAAAAAATGAGCTGCTTGTTTTCAACCAATGAAAACCAGTTCAGAACCTCAATATCCACCAATCAAAACGCCGCAGGTGGTGGCTGGAAGGCGTTTGAGAGGCGCCGCCACATTTGACACGCCAAAACGCTCAAGAGCTCACTTCGGCTTCGGTTGAACACGCGCACCCCTTTCCTCCCGTCCGTCACCGCCAACGTCCTCCTCGCACTGCGCAATGGCGAGCGCCATCGAGACGCAGGCCAGCGCTGCCGCGGCGGCCACGATCGCGGCCGCGCACGAGCAGCAGCAGCTCAAGAAGCGCGTGCGCCACCGGTCGATCGTGGACGGCAAGTCCATGTACTTTGGCAAGTACGTCTCGCAGGAGGGCTCGGAGAAGCTCCGGACGTACCAATACCACGGCTCGGACAACTCGCTCATCTACAAGCACGTGCTCACGCCCATGAACAACGTCCTCGTCGAGTTCCTACCGCTTTGGCTCGCACCCAACCTGGTAACGATCTGGCATTTTGCTTGTGTGTGTCGGTGGACAGGCGGCAATTGACTGTGCTATTTGTGTGTATTGGCAGATCACGCTCATTGGACTGCTGCTCGTGGGCTGCTCACACTTGCTCTTCGCGCTCTACTGCCCGTTCCTGGACGGTGACGCCCCGGCCTGGCTCTTCGTTGTCGCCGCGGCCGCGCTCTTCGGGTACCAGGTAAGGAAAATGATGCACACATCCTTGTCGTATGAGCTGTTCAGCACGTACGCAAGCTAAATATTGAACTAATTCGTCTCTGTGTTAATACTGCAATGTAGACGCTGGACAACCTCGACGGCAAGCAGGCGCGCCGCACGAACAGCTCATCGCCATTGGGGCTGCTCTTCGACCACGGCTGTGATGCGCTCAACGTGTCGGTAGGCACGATGACCATGGCGTGCGTGCTGCAGCTCGGGCCGACATGGAAGACGCTCTCGCTCGCCTGGAGTGCGCACGTCGTCTTCATCTGCGCGACCTGGGAAGAGTCAGTCGTTTTATTTGAACATTCTTGCTGATTGGATTGGAACTCAACTAACAGTCTCTGGTCGATGATTTGAATGATTGCTTTGTCTCTACAGATACTACTCGGGCTCGCTGCAGCTGCCGCTGATCAACGGACCGACTGAGGGCATCCTCATCGCAGTGAGCCTCAAGCTCTTGACGGCGGTCATGGGCCCGCAGTTCTGGACGCAGGAGCTGGTACCTGGCTGGCAGATCAACACCGTGTTCGTGGTTGTTACCCTCGTGAGCTCGTGCCTGACGATCGGCGTCAAGTGCGTTATTTCTCCATCGACTCTTTGCACTCGCATGGCGTTGGTCTGGACGCAGTGGCACACTAATCTGTTGGTCTACTATTGATTGTTATTAGCGCCGTGAACGTGTTCCACGCCGTGCGCCTGCGCAAGGACTCGATGATCGTGGCGCTCACGCGCCTCGCGCCCTTCTGCATCATCAACGTGCTGGGCGTGCTCTGGGCGATCTTCTCCCCCTCCGACATCTTCGCACAGTACCCGCGCACGTTCCTCTGGATGCTCGGCCTGCTCAACAGCAAGCTCGTGGTACGTTACATCTTTGCTTTAATATTTATCCATCATATTGAAGCTAACACTGTTGTTGTGCATGGTAGCTGCACCTGATGCTGGCGCACCTGTGCGGCGAGGAGTACCACCCGTTCCGCAAGACGCTCGTGCCGATCTTCTATGTGGCGGCGCACTGCGGCTTCAGTATGCTCGAGGGCATCTACGACGCGATCAACGAGGGCCTGATCGTCAAGGAGTTCTTCTTCCTCTCGCTCGTGTCGTACGTGCACATTGTGATCACGGTCGTCTGGGAGGTCAAGAGTCTGCTCGACATCCCCGTCTTCACCATCAAGAAGCCCGCGACCAAGGCGCTCTAGACGACTGCTTGTGACGTAAGCCCTTCACTTTGCCAGTCCGTTTGTTTGTTTTGCACACGAGTCCATTCATTCAATACATTACCAGGTGCTCCAACAATTTCGAATCTGGTGGGCACTCTGTCTATTGCGAATTCTAAACCACCTTGGCCGCGACGATCGAGGCAAACACGAGCGCGCCGAACCACTTGTTCGAGCCGAAGCGCTGCTGGAGGTTCTCGGGGTCGTCGAGCTTGGCCGTGTTGACCTGCCACGCGAGGTGGCCCGCGCCGCCCAGGAGGCCCACATAGAAGGGCCAGTCGAGCCCCGCAGCGTACCCGGCGGCGCCCAGGCCCGTGATCGTCGCGACCGAGAACGCGTTCAGGATGGGCGTTGTGTTATCGCCAAAGAGCAGCGCTGTGGAGCGCACACCGATCTGCTGGTCATCCTTCTTGTCCTGGTGCGCGTAGAGCGTGTCGTAAACGATCGTCCAGGCGATACCGCCGGCGTAGAGTGGGAGCACGACCTGCCAGTCGCACGAGCCGTGCACGGCGGCCCAGCCGAGCAGCGCGCCGTAGTTGAACGTCAGTCCCAGGAACGCCTGCGGCCAGTACGTCACACGCTTCATGAGCGGGTAGGCGCCCACGAGCGCTAACGACGACGCACCCATGGCGATGCTGTACCAGTTGAGCTGCAGCAGGATGCCCAGTCCAGCCGAGAGTTGAGCCGCGAGGAAGCCCCAGGCCTGCGGATACGTGATCGCGCCGGACGCGAGCGGCCGCTTGTTCGTGCGCTCGACCTGCTTGTCAAAGTCCTTGTCCCACATGTCGTTGATCGTGCAACCGGCGCTGCGCATGATGAACGCGCCCGTGCCAAAGAGCGCCAAGAGGCCTAGGTCCGGTAGCTGGCCTGCTGGTGCCGCGAGCGAGATGCTCCAGAAGCACGGCCAGAGTAGCATGTACGTGCCTGTGGCAGAGAAATCATAAGTTAATGTTACAGTCATTGATATCTAGGCGTACGCATATTGAGCTGCGGTGTACCTGCTGGCCGGTTGACGCGCGAGAGCTGGATGTACGGCACCATCCACTGCGGACAGTGGCGCTCCGCCCATGTGTCTTTCTCGAGCTTGAACGCATCCGGAGTCGCGGGCTCTCGCTCCTTATCCAGTGACGTCATAGTCGAAGTAACCTGCGGAAATTGTGGGGTGCCAGCGCTGCTTGATGCACGCTTGTGGTCGCCAGCGCTGGTGCTGAACGAGAAGCGCTGCTGGAAGTCCATCGTCATCGCTCCGAGCGCATTCGGAGTCGTTCTTGGCGAGCGATGCACCGTCGGGAGGCTAGAGAGCACACGCACCATCCGCAATGACGACGGCGATAGATGAGCAGACACATGCAGGCGCTGCGGCTGCACGCAGAGCAGCGAGGCGGCGCTGCCATGGCGCACGCGCCGCAGCCCCACGATCATCGCGCTCGCCATGGTATTCTAACGTTACCCCCAAAAATGTACTTTGAATGTTCAATGCTCAAAACTTAGTCTACATACAACACAGTATTTGTATGTAGTTAAATATGATTATTGCACAAGTGTATTTTTTTACCTTCGCGCAACATTCCCGCGTCCTTTTTTGAATTCCCAAGCGCCAAAACTGGCGACGACGACAGCGAAAGCGCAGATATGAGCGGCGAGAGCAGTCGCTTCACGCACTTGCTGCAGCCGATCCGGTACGAACCGCCTTCTGTACACGCGCGCGTTCGATTCTACTTGGCATAAACTCTCGATTGGCCCCCACTGGTGCTCGCGTGGCCGTATATACGAGCACCCCACGGGCTGCTAAATGCAACTGACTGACGATTTCCTATCATTCTATAACGGCTCTCTAATGGCAGGGACCTGAGTCAGAACTGGAACATCGACCTGGCGCAGGAGCTCGAGGAGTACCTCGATGAGCTCGAGCATTTGAATATCGCGTTCGACCCGCAGGATGACGACAGCGGCGCCTCGCAGCAGCAGCAGCTTTCGCAGGCAAGCATCGCCGCGTCGAGCCAGCAATCCGGCAGCGGCGCGCGCGTGATGAACTTTGCCGAGGCCGCGCTGCTCATCCAGGGCACGAGCGTGATCTACAGCCGCAAGGTCGAGTATCTCTACGCGCTCGTGTTCCAGACGCTCGCGCACCTGACCAGCAGACAGCAGGACAGCCAGCACCGCAGCCACCATGGCGACCACCAGGGGGACGGTGCGGCCGGCGATGGCGACAACAACCCGAGCGACCCCGCGAACACGGACGCACATGACATTTTCCTCAACCCGCTGCCAATGTACGACGAGTTGGACGAGGCGCGCAACATCACACTCAAGGCCGAGACGCAGCGCCAGAAGAGCGGCACGGTCGCCAAGAGCAACACCAACATTCAGTACGTCTTGGCTGCTTTTGTTATCCTCGTGTTATTATTCGTATTCACTATATATATTATGTTTATTCTACTGCAGGGCGTCGATTTCGCTCATGGGGTCGCTGATCCCGGACGAGCGCGATCACGGCGAGACGTTCAAGCTGCTGTCGTGCAACTTGCACGTGAGCGGCGTGCTGCTGCTGGACGAGACGAGCAAGAAATACCTGACTGGCTACGTGGGCGGTAACGACGACGACGACGGCGAGAACGGTCAGAGAGGGTTTGGCTCCGCGTTCGCGCCTCGCACTCTCCATAACCCGGTTGCGGCGCTAAACTTTGACAATGTTGCAGATGACTTCTTCATGGACGGCGGCGACGATGGCGCTCGCACCACTGGCGATGATCAGGATGATGATGATGAACATGATACTGGTGGTGATGTGGACTATGGCTACAATGACGAAGACTACGATGATGCTGCTGACGGAGCTCAAACGGACGACGCTGGTGCTGCAACAGGTAAGCAGGTTTCGTTTGCTGCTGCGCCAACGTATGCAACCAGGTCACGCCATGAAGAACGCGACCCGTGGGCGCCGCTCGACCCGTACGACGCGAGCTCGGCGACGTCGCGACCGTTTCGAAAAGGTAGGTCGTACCCAAAGCGCAAGAAGGAGAAGACGAAGAAGTCCAACAAGCATGACGAAGACGAGGTGCTCGACGGCCTCGACGACCCGCAGTTCAAGGAACGGTTTTTCTTCGGCGCGGCGCGTCCGCAGTGGGCCTCGTGGGTGTGGACTGAGACAAAGGAGAACGCGCTCGAGAGCAAGTTCAAAAAGAAGTTCTGCAAGGTGCCCGTGCTCGTGAAAAGCTGCGACGAGCTCTGGAAGCTCGAGACCAAGTGGAAAAGCCTACTGCGTCGCCGCGAGGCCAAGGAGGAGCAAAGCGCGCAGGCCATGCTGCTTCAAGAGCAGGCCGAGGAAGAGGAGGAGCAGATGCACGCGATGGGCATGAACATGGTCAACGGCACGAACGCACTCGACCTGGACCTGAACGCCGCAAACGATGATGACGATGACGGCGATGCAGATGATGGCTACGATGACGGAGGTGTCGGCTATGAAGATGGTGGCGACTGGGACCAGGGTGGTGACGACCGCTTTGACAGCGCGCCAGCGAGCAGGTACATGGACGCGCTCTCCGACGATATTAACGATGGCGACGACCCGGATCGACCGCTGAGCTACGACGACATTTGCCGCCAGCACATCAAGACCTTCATGCAAGGCTCGGAGAAGTACGTGCGCGAGACGAACCTGAGCAAGCAGGTAAACGACTGGCAGGTGAAGCTCACCCCGATCTTAAAGGAACAGGACCTGCATCCGCCGTTCGACATCCACACGTGCGGCCGGGATATCATCGGACATCTCGAGCTGGAGACCAAAGTAAAGCACGAAGAGCTCAAGATCAAGCCAAAGCGCAAGGCGCACGCCATCTCTGACGAAGACGTTGATGATGATGGCGACGAGGTGACGATCCCCTTTGGGGAGATCGTAGGCGGCATGAGCCAGTACCAGGTCTGCCGCATGTTCCTCGCGTCTTTGCAGCTTGCGAATAATGGGAACGTGCACCTCGTGCATGGCCAGAGCGCCGCTGAGCAGAGCAAAGTGCCGTTTCAGATGCAGCTGCTCTCGACGGGCAACGTGTACGAGTCGATCCAGCAGGGAGAAGATTAGAAGATCGCAGAACCGGAGCAATACAACTCGTTTACCGATGAAATGTATCTATTAGGTGGTCATGGGTGGGCTGTCGTTCGAGTGGCGTTGGAGTTGAGGCGACACGCTGCCTGCCATGTTGCCCTCAAGTGTGTATAAAAATCACTATAAAAACAAGCATGAAGGCGTCGAAGCGTGATGAACGCTTGTGCAGTCTGGAGTACAGTAGCCTCTCGTCAGCCTTCGACTTCGAGGTACTGTCAGCCGCAGTCCAATCAAGCTAACTAACTAACATTATTTAACGCGTGCACTTGGGAAGAAATCATCATTCGAGCTTTTTTTTATTCCCGCTGCGTGGGTGTGCAATGCCAGCGTTCCCTGCTTTGAAGCAGACTGCTGCCAGGAGAGCGTGCGCACACAGCCCGCTCACTTATCAAATCAGCTCGTCCAAGACAGTCCAAACCAGTCCAGACTCCAAGCGCACCATGGAAGGCCTTTCCATGCAATTTGGTCGTTGTACGAGATCGTCCCCAAGGCAGACAAGAAGGCTCACCCGACGCCATCTGCCGCCATTGTGATGTAACTCTGAAGAATGCTCAAACTTCACAGAACATGCTCCAGCACGCGCTACGATGCACTGGTCTCTCGGACGATAGCAAGGCGAGGTGGTGACTGGTGGACTCGGAGCAGAGGCATGCACAGCAGCAACGGCTTCGTACGCCGCAGAAAGCCCCGCGACGTCTAGCAACGGCGCCACACCGACCAATCGGTCGTTTTGGATGCCAAACCCAGTGTCTGCATCCAACAAGACCCCGTGAAAGAGCCCGCCAAAAGCGCAGAAGCAGACGCGAGAAAACAACTTTCGACACGTTGCAAGGGGCTTCAACGCCAATGGGATATCGTTTTGCGCCATCGAAAACCCGTTCTTTCGTGATATGTTCGATTACAAGTTGCAGTCTCGGCAGCAGCTCGTCAAGCGCCTGCTGGACAGCATCTACAACGAAGAGAAGGACACATTCGTGAAGAAACTCGGCCGCTCGTCGAACCTCGCAATAGTGACGGATGGGTGGTCGAACCCGAACAACGACAGCATCATCAACTTCATGGTGACAAATTCGCGAGTCCCTCCCGTCTTCTGGTGCTCAATCAACAAAGGACGCGGCCCACACGTCTGAGTTCGTCGCTCATAGAATCTGCAATACAATCGACGATATTGAAGCTGCTATCGGCAATAATCCGTCATTGCAGTCGTCACAAACAAGCTCCAAACATGAGGGCGCGTGGAAAATTCTCAAGCGCCGGCGTCGAGGCTTAGTGTGCACAGGCCGCACTGCTCACGGTATGAATCTCCTGGTGATGGATATCCTCGAGCAGAAGCCATTTGCAAGTATCCTGAAGAAATCAGCTGCGCTCACGCGCTTGATGAAGAGCCGACAAGCATTATGGCATCGCATTCGAGCACTCCAAAAGAACCTCAAACACCAAGGTCAGTCGCGTCATCGGCTATCATTGCCTGTTCCAATCCGGTGGTACACGCATGATAAGTGCGTCAAAATCGTCGTGGAGAACAAAGATGTGATCTTTGCGACGTTTTCAGACGAGAATGTACTTCAGCGATTCAAGACGCGGGACTCACGGAAGCTGAACGAAGTGGTGGAGCTCATGAGAGACGGCTCGCTCTGGTGTATGAGGGAAACTGTGCTGGAGCTTGTCAACCTTGTCAATGTATGCCTTGCCGTGACGAGAGAGACAACTGCAGCATTTCCCTCGCGCATCCCCAGTTTGATTGGCTCCTGTCTCACAAAATCTACTCGAAGCAAATCGCTGGCTGCAGCTCAACCGTGCAAGCAATGTTGCTCGAACTAATTGCAGTCCGCGGGAAGTTCGTTTGCAAGAAGCCAGTGAGGATCGCCAACTTTCTCGACCAGTCAAAACTGGCAAGTGAAGCAGGTGGAGATGACGTCATTGTGATCATAAGAGATTCGTGTCGCCTGGCTCGGGCACTTGGCGGTCAATACGATGGTAATGCGAGTGACTGTCGCCAACAGCTCGCAGAATTTGGTGTCGAGAAAGGAGAATGGAGCAGCGGAAGGAGAACGCATGGTTTACTCCGCTTCAGCGGTGGTCGCTGCTAAACAAATACCTTGCCGTTAGGAGGTTTGCGGTGCAGATGCTCTCCATCCCTCCGTCGTCGGCATCCAGTGAACACAGCTGGAGTATTCGCAACTTCATCCACACAAAAATCCACAATCGTCTCTCCGTTGAGCGATTCAGCAAGCTCATCTTCGTCTACACCAACATGGCAACAAAATGAGAAGCGGACAAAATTCTCTACCAATTATTTCCTAAAGTAAGCGACGACAAGAGTGACTGCAGCTTGGTTGGAGAGTCGAGCGGTTCTAAAGGTGACAGTGACTGCTCCGTTGGAGATGTGAGCCTGTAAAAACTGTCTAGCCATTTACATATAACGAGTTTACACTTCCTTTCTTTGGAAACGGCTCGATTGACGATTTAGCCTTCTGTTCTCAATTGCCATTTGACACTACTATCTAGCTTATTGTACAATGTGTCACAGTGCTGGGGGTGACGAGTCAGTGC
>JAASFV010000323.1:0-26109 GCA_023334015.1 Globisporangium paddicum
TCCCCCCCCCCCACCAAGCATCCCATTCGAACAGCACAAACCTTGGGATAAATCGATCGAGTCGTTCAGACTGATGTCCAGTTTTCGCTTCTTCGAGCCACTGTTTCTTCGTCCTGACTCGTCTTCCTCGTCCTCCGACAAAGACGAGATCACCTCTTCTTCCGTTGCCTCGCGAGATGAGCTCTGGCGCTTCTGTTGCTGTTGACTTGGAGGCGGCTGAGACGAATCTGGTTGCGAACGCTGCGACTCGAGAAAAAAGTACTTGTCAATCCTGTTGGAGCGGAAATCCGTCCGCACCAGGCGTTGCGGCGCCTAAAGATTTATACAAGACCAGAGTTCCAGAGTCAATCACAACCAACCCTAGCTTGCATACAAGCTCCATAAGTTTCTTACATGCAGTGGATTGTATTTCTTGGACGCCGAGATAGATTTCTGGCTCAGCTCGACCTCGATCGCCTGCGACGCCACCACCTGACTCAGCCTCGTGTTCTCGTCCGTTCCACCTTTATCATTGTCTTCCTCTCGCGTGTTCTCTTCTTCGTCATTGCCATCCTCCAAGACCCCCACACGTCCGCTCTGGCTAGAAAGGGACGAGTGAGTGAGTGAGTGGCTAGAAATGGTCGTGGTGTCCATCATGGAAGTGATCGGCTGCACGGAGAACGTGCGACTCTCGTTGCTGCCCTTGAGCTGCTTCTCGATCGCCTGACTGAGCGCGTCCACGATCTCCTCTTCGTGCAGGAAATGCACCTGAAGCAAATAGTACAACACCGATCAATAATGAGCACGAAAACCAACCAATTTTCCACCAGTCTCAACACAACAAGCCCCACCTCTCGCTTGGTCGGATGGACATTCACATCGATAGCGTGCGGTGGAAGCTCGAGGCTAAGGTACAAAAACGGGTGCGTGTGCTTTGGCAGGTAGAGCGAGTAGACATACTCGCATGCCTTCTTGAGCGATGGGCAGTCGACGAGGCGCTGGTTGATAAACAGGATGAAGTGGCTCTTCTTCAGACTGCCGTCATACACACATCAGACGTTAACAACAGCAGCACAAGCACACCAATAGAGATATGGTGGTAAACTCACTTGTAGTTGGCGTTGCTCACGTAGCCGTGGGCCTTGTACTCGATGCCGAGTACCGACGAGCTCGCGTCCTTCTCGTGTGCAAACGGCAGCAGCTCCGTTGCGAGCTTAGAGCCGTAGATGCTGCGCAATACGTCCAACTGGGTCGTCACCTGCATCGTGTTGACGTCGCAGGATGGCTCTCGATACTGTTTTCCCATTATGAAACAACGCTGTCAGCCGAAGCATAGTGACCCATCCACAGTTCTCTTAGTAAGAGAGAGGCGCACCTTCTTGCAGACAAAGCCAACGTGCTTGGATCCATACTGGATCGCGTACTTTTGCACGACCTCTAGGATGCGCTGGTACTGCTCGGACGTGTTTTTCAGCGCCTGTTTGCGCGTACTGAGGTTGTAAAACAGGTCTTCAACCTAGAAGGATATGATGGCCGAGCCGACAGCAAGGTCAGCTATAATCTCACCATGCAAGGCTAGCCCCATGTAGCAGCAAACAGTACACACGTACCACAATCTGCGTGCCGATCTTGCCTGCACATGGCGTTGGATCGCTTGACGCACCTGGTCGCTTTGCCACCAGCTTCCCATCGCGATAATGCGCCCTTATGCACGAATTCCATTCTATTAGCTTCACCCACACATCCATCAGCTCCATAAAATAATATAACACACGTACTTGTATGCGCACGGCTGGTTTGCGGTCTTGGACGTGATGGAGACGTGCGCGACGTGCGAGATGCTCGCGAGCGCTTCGCCGCGGAAGCCGAAGGAGCTGATGGCGCGCAGATCCTCGAACTTGCTGAGCTTGCTGGTCGTGAAGCGCTCACACACGATCTCGAGGTCCTCGCGTTGGATGCCTTTGCCATTGTCCTGGATCTGCAGTAGCTTGAGTCCACCCTGGCTGACTGTCACTGAGATCTGCGTCGCGCCGGCGTCGAGGCTGTTCTCGAGCAACTCCTTGAGCGCGTTCACGGGCCGGTGCACCACTTCACCTGCCGCGATGCGGTTCACGACCTCGGTGCTCAGACGCTGGATGCGGTGGCTTGGTGCGTCCGCCATGTGCTCTTTCTGCTGCTGTGCTGCTGGTGAACGCTCGAATGCTGCTGGCGAATGCGCATGTGTTGCTCATTTCCCATTAAAAAAAAAACGCGGGCTCAAATTCAAGAAAGGGTGAAAATTGGAGGGAACCCATACGATTGGCTAAAAAGAGTTAATTGATATTTTCAGCCAATTATGTTTTGTTGATCAAATTAAATAGGGGTTGCCAATCACTTTTTTTCTCGAGCAATTTCGTTTTTCGCATTTTTAGCCAATCAAATGCAGTTAGGTTTGGCTTCTCCTTGCTGCAAGATACAGTGGATCCGCATATACTTCACACCGTGTTCCACCAACGAATTTGAGAGGGTATACTTTCCTGGCAGGTTTGGACTGATTGTTTCCTGATTTAAAATTTACGGTTGCTTCGATTACACATACAACAATCCAGTGAAGCAATTCTACATAATCAAAGTTAATTTTTACAAACTTGAAAATAGAACAGACGAAAAAAAACATATCGAATTCCGCGCAGAGGTTCGTGCTCGTGACTATCGTTGCGCATATGGCTGTGATGAGTAGATGAAAGATTTCTTGTAGTCTACGCTGATTGTGTATCGGCATATCTGGACATTAACAAAACCTGAACAACAGGTTGGGTTCTTCAACAGTGCTCGCACTTTAGCTATAAACTGTGACAATTTATAAAGTAAATCTTATTATGTTACAAAGGATATAAGAAGGTACCGGTTGTGTATCCTTAATGTGAAACAAGGAAAAGAAAAAGAGCTGCTCGCCATTTTTTTTTTTTCCGATCTGAACAATGGTGCGCTTCCGTGTGCAGAAGGGCTCGGCGTTCGCGTTCGAGTGCTGCAGCCGCGAAGCGCAGCAGGTGCAGAGTGACGACATCCAGCAGCTCTTCACGCGTGCAGAGGATCTCGAGGCGCTTGAGTACGCGCTCTGGTTTGCTGTCATTTTATTGAGTTAAAACCATGAGCAGCGGTTGACGAGCTCTGGCTGTCGTGCCATTGCTGCAGGATCAAAGCCGTGAGCATCGCCAAGCGCCTTGACCTCGCAGACGTCGACAAGATGATCACACTGTGTCGGCAGCACGTGCGTTGGCCATGTACAATAGGGCTAGGGTTGTATGGCTATGGTGTTGAGACTGACTAATCCCTGTCATTCTGGATTCTGATTTGCAGCCGCCTCAATGCGTCGTGGGTCCTGCTTCAGCCGAGCACACTCTCGCCTTCCAAGAGTTCACTGCGTACTTGAAACAGCGACAGCGGGTACGAATACAGCTCACCACCAATGTAAGCAAAGTGACCACCCAGTTCTAACATGATGCTTTGCTGGCGATTTGCATCTTCATAGGCGGGTGTCGCGACGCTGGCGAACGGCTTCATGCTGCTGCTCACACCGATCCCCAACTGGGACAGCTACCTACGGTGCCTGGTCATCAAGTCTAACGTGAGCGAGATGGATGCCGAATCCGTGTCATCGCTCTCGTCTGTGCGGTCTGAAGGCGAGGAATCACGAAGCCATATGGTGGAGGAGGTCATTGCAAGATCACCGAAGCGAAGAAAGATAACCGCCAAGCCAGAGTCTGCACCGGCGAGTGTTGCGTCAGCTCCAGTGACCGAGGTACGTATGTATACGCCTTCTCAAGTCTGAAAGTACTTCGGCGTGTTGCTGATGGTGATTTTGCTATTCGCAGAGTGCTGCTGTGCCTCCTCGTGAGGTGTTGTCGCCACGGTCGCGAGATGCGCGCTTTGTTCAGCTGAGGTACAAGCTATTGCGTTTCTCTTTTGACTTACCTCGGTCAGAGCTCTCGCTGACTATCGACGGGTTGCATGGATCGTGTGAACACAGGGAGGAGTATCGCGCTTTCAATTCGCGCCACCTCCAAGCGCTTCAGGAGTGGATAGCGAAGCAAAATCAAGCGGCCACGGAGGAATAATAAGCACACCGTTTGTAGCAGTACACTAAGGGAACGTAAGCACAAGTCAACCACCATGGAGTAGACCAACAGACTTCTCCACGTCGTTCAAGACATCACTCTCCTATTACAGCCTCTAGACACTTGGACGCTACTGTATTGCAACGACAACTATATGAGCGTGGTTCTATGCGCGTCGCAGCGCCTCCATCTCGCCCAGCTCTTTCGGAATCTGCTTCGTGATGACCTCGATCCCATTTGCAGTGATCTGTTTTTTTTCACACAATAAACATACAAACGATTAGTCTAGTGATCAAGAGCAGCCCGCCCAGGCTTTCATGACAAACAATCAGTCCACCCACCACGACGTCATCTTCGATGCGGATGCCAATGCCGCGGAACTCGCTCGGGATCTGCTGGTCGCCCTTGGGCAAGTAGATTCCCGGCTCGACCGTGATCACCATCCCGGGCTGCAATGGTGCGCCACGCGTGATGTGTGGCGTGTCGTGCACGTCCATGCCCAGGTAGTGACCGATGTGTGTCGGATTGTACTTCTGGAACTCAGCCAGCACGGACCGATTCGTGAATCCTCGTGACGGCCCCGCGCTCTTGAGGATCTTGAGCTGTTGCATGCCGTCGACCATGAGCTTGACAGAGAAGTCGTGGAGCTGGTCCAAGCTGATTGGCTGCTTGGTCGCGAGCTTGTGCTGCAAGTGGGCCAGACACTGCTTCTGCACGTCCAGCGTGAACTCGTACAGATCGCGCTGGGCCTGGTTCAGCGTCCCACCCACGGGCCACGTGCGCGTGATGTCGCTCACATACCCGCCGGCGACCTCACAGCCCGAGTCCACGAGCACGAGCTCGTCGTTCTGCAGCAGATTGCGCTTGGCCAGGTAATGGATGATTGCGGCGTTGGCGCCCGAGCCCACGACGTTCGGGAACGAGTTCCAGAGCGCGCCGTTGCGCTTACACGAGGCCTCAAAGTGGGACGCGAGCGCCAGTTCTGTCATGCCCGCGCGCGTGTTCTTCATCATCTCAATGAAGCCGCCGGCGCCAACGTCGGCCGCGAACCGCATGCGCTCGAGCTCGTACTCGGACTTGACAAGCCGCAGCTGCTCGACGAAGAAGTTGCCCGCGAAGAACTTGTCGTGGAACCCGCGCGTGGCGTCGAGGAAGGCCGCCGGGTACTTGCCGCCGTCGGGCGACATCACGAACACTTGCGTGAGGCCCGAGAGGATTTTGTGGAGCGCCGGCTGCAGGTCCGTGAGCTGGTACGCATCGTCCGCGTGATACCGCTCGATCGCGCCGTCGAGGCCCAGGCGCTCGCCATCCCATTGCTCACTGTGCGCGTCGCGGGGTCGCGTGAAGAGGATGAACGAGCACTTGTCCTTGGTCTTGAGCAGCACGGCGTGCGCATCCGGTTCCTCGAGGCCCGTGAGGTAGAGGAAGTTGGAGTTCTGGCGGAATTCGTACGGGATATCGTGGGTCATGAACTTGGTCTCGGCTGCGTTCACCTGTGGTGAGTATAACAGTATACACAGGATACATACATGTGAGCTCTTTCATGAGGAGCTTTTGGATTCTGGCGCTGAAGCGGATCCTTACGATGAGCGCCGAGTTGATGGGTAACACGTCAAAGAGCTGTGCGCGGCGGCGCTGGAACTCTGACGCAGGGAGCCCTGCATAAACACATATAGAGGGAGCACGGTGGTGAGTACGCGCGCAGCTGATGTGTGCTGCCAATAGCCCCACACACTGACCTGGGAGCAAGCAGCCTTGCTGCACCTCGAACGGGTTGAGCTGCGCGGACAGTGGCTTGTCGTCCACGAGGCCAAGTGCGAACGGAGCGCTGGAGAACGCGCGCACATTGCCAGCAGCAGTGCGAGCTACAGGAGCGGTAGCAGATCGTAGGGCTTGAGGGGCAGCGCGACGCATGGCCGCACGCAGGAAGCCCATAGCCATCACCATCTTTCTGGTTGCCAAAAATGTGCGCATACAAAGCACATTTTGGCTCGTGATGTTGCATGAAGGTACAGTGAACAAAATGGCTCAATAAAGTATATTTTCATGATCGAGGTCGCACGAATGTGCAAAGCGTCTACCCGTACATTCGTACGACAATTAAACCGCTCGAATTTGGTTGGTCGGCGCCATTCGGCTCTGGCAGTCCATCAAACAACCAAAGAGCCATTCTGACGAGAAGCCTGTGAACGCAAGCGACGCCGTCCAGAAGCACCGCTCGCTGTTCCTGTCCTGTTCCGTGTCGTCTCACTCGAGCGCGATCCGCAAACAGACACTTCCGCCCAACAGCCAGACCGAGAGGAGACTGGAGTGACGCAGCGTAACTCTTTGTAGAGACCAGCCAGCCAGCCAAGATGCCGCAGCATGAACACATGGAGCTGCACAAGAAGCGCCACGGCGTGCGCATGGACGCCGTGGAGAAGAAGCGCAAGAAAGAAGCGCGTGAGGTGCATCGCCGCTCGCAGTTCGCGCAGAAGGTGCACGGCCTAAGAGCTAAGCTGTACAACCAGAAGCGCTTCAAGGAGAAGGCCGCGATGAAGAAGACGCTCGCGCTGCACAATGAGCGCACCAACAAGCACGCGAACGACGACAACATCCCTGACGGCGCCGTGCCGTCGTACTTGTTGGACCGTGAGGGTGTCTCGCGCGCCAAGGTGCTGAGTAACACGGTCAAGCAGAAACGAAAGGAAAAGGCTGGCAAGTGGGACGTGCCGATCCCCAAGGTCAAGCCAATCGCGGATGACGAGATGTTCAAGGTGCTGCGATCCGGCAAGCGCCGCAACAAGGCGTGGAAGCGCATGATCACCAAGGCCACGTTCGTGGGCGAAAACTTTACGCGCAAGCCGCCCAAGTACGAGCGCTTCATCCGCCCAAGTGCCATGCGCTTCAAGAAGGCACACGTGACACACCCTGAGCTCAAGACGACGTTCCAGCTCGATATCCTGGGCGTGAAGAAGAACCCGCAGAGCCCGCTGTACACGCAATTGGGCGTGATCACCAAGGGCACGGTTATCGAGGTGAACGTGAGCGAGCTCGGGCTGGTGACCACGTCCGGCAAGGTCGTCTGGGGCAAGTACGCACAGGTCACCAATGTCCCGGAGAACGACGGCTGCATCAATGCGGTGCTGCTTGTTTAACTGTCATTTAGATTTATCTTTTTTTCATACTCTCTCAATCTTTTCTCCCTTTCAAATCCTTATGACGCTGTTGGACTTGTTCGTACCAAGAGCCGCATGAGCCTTGTAGCTAGGTAGCTCGTGAAGCGCCTTTGACAGCACAAGGCGCCGCAATATAGCTCATCGAAGGCCTCTCACAGGTGCTGATTATTATTTATTGCGCATATAAAAATGGGGACTGGGTCCTTGTGTATTCTCGAGATTAGCGGGAGGCCTGACACCTGCTTGTGCTTAGTTCTCGTATCTCTCGATCAGACCCACGTACGCGAGGCCGCTGTCGGCGCAGGCCGCGAGAAGCGCGTACTTTCCGCCCTCCTTCTGCAGCTTGTTGGACGCAGTGTTCACTAGTCGACAGCCCGTGGCGCCGAACGGGTGGCCGAGCGCGAGCGAGCCGCCCCACGTGTTGAGCTTGCTCTCTGGCACGCGGCCGACTGGCTCGTCGATGCCGAAGAGCTCCTTGCAGTGCTTCGGGTCGGACAGCGCGTTCAGGTTTGCGAGCACCTGGCCCGCGAAGGCTTCGTGGATCTCGAAAAAGTCAATGTCGTCCAGCTTCAGGTTGTTCTTCTTCAGGATCTTCTGGATGCCATACGCAGGGCCGAGCAGCAGGTCCTCAAACGGGTCCACGGCGACGAATTCCCAGTCCTTCAGGATCGACTTTGGCTTGTATCCGAGCTCGAGCGCCTTGTCCTCGCCCATGATGAGCGTCGCGGCGGCACCGTCGGTCAGGAACGACGAGTTCGCGGCCGTGTGCGTGCCGTGGGGCTTGATGAACGCTGGCTTGAGCGTCGAGATCTTCTCGATCGTCGAGTTCGGGTTGATTCCGTTCTCTTCTGTGATGCCCTTGTACGGAACGATCTCGCCCTTGTACTTGCCCTCCTGCTGGGCCTTGAGCGCCTTGTGGTGCGCCGCCACCGAGTACACGTCCATCTCCTGGCGCGTGACCCCGAAACGCGTGGCGAGACGGTCGCTCGACGAGCCCATGATCTCGCGCGTGTGGAAATTCTGGATCGCAGGTGCTTCCGGGGCGAAGTCCTTGAGCTTGATGCCCTTGAGCAGCTTCAAGATGCCCGGGATGCCGCCCTTCATGGCCTTGTTCGCGTTGATGAGACGCTCACGCAGGGGCTTGGAGAACCGGATCGGCACGTCCGAGAACGTCTCGACGCCACCGGCGAGCACAATGTCGGCCTTGCCGGCGATGATCTTCTCCGCGCCAGTCGAGATCGCCTGGCTCGACGAGATGCACGCCTGGGTGACCGTGTGCGCGGGCACGCCCTTGGGGATGCCGGCGCCGAGCGCCGCCTCGCGCGCAATGTTGGACGTGCGCACCTCCTGGATGACCGTGCCGGCCATGACGTAGTCGATCTTGGCCGGGTCGAGCGCGGCTTTGGTGAGCAGGCCCTTGAACGCGTCGCGCAGCATGTCGTAGGCGATCACGTCCTTGTAGAGCGTACCGGACTTGGCGAACGGCAGGCGGATGCCCTCCACCACCACCACGCGGCGTGGGGCGGCGGCGCTGAACGAGCGCGCCTGACGGCTGAGGAGGAGCGTGCGGCGGCTTGCAAACATCGTGCGCTTTTCGGTTGTGTGTCGCTTTGAGCTCGTGGATTTCTCCTCACGTGTTTGTCTCGCTCGCGAATGCCAAAGTGAAGTGCGATCTTGCCGTGAGCTGAAGTGAAGTACGATATTAACTGTGAAGCTGTATAGAAATACTGGACCGATTAGAGAAATCCGCACAGCAGAATTGGCCAAATGAATGTAGCGAACATGCTGCTTGAAGTGCTACACGTCAGAATGGCCGAGAAAAGCCGACGTGAAACCCCTTCAGAATCAATCCAAGGAAATGACACCGCCGCAGTCATCGTCAGTTTGGGAACAGGCCAGCTACTGGTATTATGGCGCAGCCATGACGATCAACATCTTCAGCGTCGAAGATCGGGCGCTTGTCGCTATCTTCTTGAGTCGTTGGCTGATCGAAACTCTTGATGGCATCGATGAAGTCGTGCACTGTCAAATGCCGCAGTGAGCACGAGTCCCAGTATCCCGGATCTCCGTTCTCGACGAATGCTGGGATGAGCTCTTGAATCGGCAGCATTGCTGCGCGGCGACACAATTGGTGCAGCTGTGAACCGCTCCAGTTGGGTGTTGCTGCTACGATATCTCTGATGTCTTGTGTTGTGATCAAGTGGGTGATCTCGCACAACTGGCGCTCAATAATCTGAGTCCTGCCGCACACGTCCGGGTTTCTGTATGTTGAGCAGTGATGATCGTCAACTGAGCGATCCAAACAAAGTTTAGCAAGGTGTTTCTTACCGGATGGGTATCTGCTGCTCGAAGCAGCGAGCTAGAATTGGGCTCAAGTCCTGGCATCGAGTGGCAACACCGATAACAATCGCGCTACTTCCACACGAATCCGCAACTCTCATGTGCTGTTGCAGCTCTCTTTCAACTCGCGCAACTGTAGCAGTTGGCACTTGACATGTCGTCGCAAGACAGTCGAGATCTGGAGATAGTTAACTTTGCGCGTCAGTAGAGCGGCGCAGCAATAAAAAAGTTGAGTTCTTGAAGTGCTTACCAGAGATGATGATCACGCTTGGGACACCGTCTTGGAACTGATAAGCGATGAGAGACAAACATACTGTGAGGCACATCGCTCTCATATCACAGCGCTGAGGTGCGTTACCTTGACCGAACTGAATCTCTGATCAGGTTGCGATGGTTAGTGCACGTGTGCATCACGTTGAGTGCCATTTTTCGTAGCACACATACCTCTTTGAGCTCTCGCTCTGTTGTTTTCACAAAGAGACCTGTTAGACCGCTGAATAGCAAATAAAGTGGCAAAGCTCACCTCTTACCGATATCAAGTTCGTGCTTGGGAAGCAAATCACAGAGACGCAATTCAACGCAGGTAGCGGACGAGACCTGGGTTTGCAGCTCGCGACCAAACGCTGACAAAGTTGTCAGTCGATGAATGCATGGTCACAAATCTAACAGCTCGCCGACGAACCTTTTGCAAGGCTTCGTTTTCCCTATAGAGTGAAAGTTGATCAATACAAATATGAATAGAAGTGCGAAGATAAACATCACCAACGTACATTTCCGAGTGGTCCATGCAGCAGAATCCTGTACCAGAAATCAAGCTTAGGTTGTAATCCTTGGTTTTCGATATGTATGTGGAAGTGGCAAGGTCACGTACGTTTTCGCTGGTTTCCTTTACACGTGTGAATCATTGTTAGAATAAGCAAGAGCGCGATACAGTTGCACAATCATTCGTACCTGCACTTTGAGAAGAATCGTTTTGGCACGAACACGTTTGTGATCAAGCTATCCCAAGGCACAGATGAGAACGCCAAAACTCAGTGGATAAATCTCAAGAAAGCCATCGCCTTACATCTCTTGAAGCACTCGAATAGCATGATCTTGCCCAGCGATGCCACCAAATCCGACGTCTGCACTACCTCCGCGACGACTTGGCGCTGCTTTCGCCGAAGACTTTGCTCGACCGCGCTCGTTTACAAATCGGTGCATTTTCTTCCTCGGCGACCACATCAACACCGGCGCCTTTTGTGAACGAGCTCGCTCCAGTTGCTGCGTCGCCCTCACATCCACTGCAGTGATCGCTGCCTCGACATCTTTGATTTGCTGGAGTTCTTCGGAGTGTAGTAACACTCGCCCTAACATCACCTGTCGCCAGGGCGTCAGCACTACTGGTGCAATGTTGCAATCAACTATAGCTTACCTTAGCTGCGATGTACGCCTCGTAGCATTTCGTCCAGCATGTAAACTCGCTTGTTCGAATGTCATGCGATCCGCTCTTCTCTTCGTCACCCTTGTCACTCTCTAGCGCGTCGTTCATTGCGATGGTCGCCATTTCAAGCGCACTTGCACACATCATTTCAAACAACACAGCATCGGTTTGGCATTGTAATTCACATCCAAAAAGCCACAACTGTATAAAGAGAGGTCACTCACCTCTGCAACACACACTGTCGTCTGCTGCTGCTATGTATCTGCCTTCCTGTCACCATCGCCGTCGCCGGAGTCTTCCGTCCATCGCTGCGCTGGTTGCGCATCTTGCTCTCGACGTGAAGCCCGCACTCGCGCCAACTTCAACTTCTGAAAATAGGTGGTCCACACCAATTTGACCATCACTCCGCATGCTTTGTTACCTTTTTGCATGTTGAAGCCCGTTCAGTTGCAAAAAACATTTGAATCACACGTTCGTCTATTAGATAATTTCACATTCTGTTCGCACAGCTTCTCTCTTAATAAGAAGAGCTACGTGCGCTTGGGCGCACACCCGCCCGTGATCTTCCAGCACTTGGTCGTGTCGTACATGCTCATGAGGTTGATCATCGTGGACCACGTGAGCGCAAACACGAGGTACACGATCGTGACGATGCCCATGACTTTGCTCTTCCCGCCCGATCGCCGGAGCTCGCGCGTGGCCTCCTTCTGCTTGGGCAACAGCGGCAAGAAGCAGAGCGAGAGCAGCTTCATCGCGTAGCAAATCCAGATCGTGATGGTCACGTCGCGCCGCACCTCGTGGGTGTCCGCGACGATGTCCTGGAGCCAGACCTTGAACTGCGCGTTGATGATCTTGGACATGGATCGCCCAAATGGCGTCGAGAGGTTCGTGGTCGCGGTGAGCAGGCCGTAGAGCGCGCCTTCGTAGCCCTCCTCGGCCAGCTCGACGACGCAGTAGGTTGCGACCATGAAACGAATGCTGTCGGGGAAGTACTCGAGGATGGGCACGCCGAGCCAGAACCATTGGTTGCGCACGACGTCCCAGACCGTGAGCATCGTCATGAACGCGTCGATCGTGAGTGCTGAGACCATCGTGACGATGATGAGGGTGCGCCAGTTCCAGTGGAGCCCAATGGTGCCCGTGAGCGCGAGCGCCCCGGCGTATAACACCTGACCCACAATCGCCATGATGCTGTTGTTGAACGGCGTTACATGCACCCAGTAGAGCTTGATGTTGCTCGAGCTCACGATGTTGAAGCTGTTGAAGACGCCTGAGAAGAACTTGTAGGCCACGATCTGGTACACTGCTCGCTGCTGGAGTAGTTCCCAGAACGACTGGATGTAGATCTTGAACGGGATGCGCTTCGGCGTCGGCGCCTCAGCCATGAAGAACCACGTGATCGGCACGAGCGGTACACAACAACACGCGAGGATGAGCATCATGTGCGGGAAGCTGAGCGAAAAGTCAAACTCGCCGCCGTACTGCTCGCCGTTGAAAGCGAAGGCCACGATAATCGCAGCGATGGCGTTGAAGAGCGTCTTGACGGCGTACACGGCGGTCTGGATGCGGCCGCGCGTGGCCAGTGGTTCCCGCTGGGCAAACTCGACGACCATGGCGTCCGACGCCACCTCGGCGATGAGATAGCCGAAGGACGCGAGCATCATGGGCACGACGTACTTGCCCGCGGCGTCCGGCGCGAGCGTGTTGATCGAAGCCCTCTGGGCCGCGGTCCACTTGTCGGTGCTGATGCTGCGCAGCGCGGGGTCCGAGTAGTACGGCGCGGGCACGTGTAGACCGGCCATAAGGAAGAGCATGACGCAGCAGAAGACCCAGCCCAGGATCATATACGGCCGGCGTCGGTAGCCAAAGATCGGGAGGCAGTCGGACAGGATGCCAAAGAACATCTTGTAGGACCACGGGAGCTGAACCAGCACGGTGGCCGACACGACGATCGTGCCCTCGGCATTCAAGTAACCCTGGAGCACTGGGTAGATCACGCCCGGCAGGATGCCGCCCACGAGCCCGACGCCCGCGTACTGGGCCAGCAGTCCGATGGACGCTCTCGAGAAGATCTTGACGGGCTCGCCCGTGCGGATCGCGCCGTTCTCGAGCTGCTCGCCATCAGGGGTCTTGACTGCGACGTAATGCTGCTGCTTGTCACCCGTGACTGGGACGGGCGTTGGCACGCTGTCGACCTGGACCTTGCTCATGATGAGACCACCGGAACGTGGAGACTGGTGTGCTGGGCGGCGAGTTGCAGAATGAGCTGCTGGTTTCCGCTGGTCCTGTCCTGTGGACCACTGGCTGCGCTAGTGGCAGGTGCAGCAGCCAGCCGCCCCCCGTTGCAGACGCGGCGACGCAGTTGACCTCACTGGCGTCACGCCGTCCAGTTGGGCAAGAGCCACGCGCCCCTGGCTGACCAGCTCATGTTTGTTGAGATGGGTTTGTTGGGATCGATCGTTTGAGAGCGAGCAGTTGCGCGTCAGGTCCATTTTCAGCCAATGAGATGCTCTTAATGGGCGTAAACAGATCCATTTTTGACTAATGAAAGACGGTTAACAATTTCTCGGTTCTCCGACGGCGCCAACCAGGTCAGAAAAGCTCGATTCTGGTGGTGCAACGAGCTCTCCGACGGCGATTCCCACAGAAGAAGACAAGCCGCAATGCACCACTCGCCCTTGCAGACGGAAGCTTGACAGTCAATGTAGCACTGAAAGGCGTTTAACGAAAGCGACGATTAATGAAGAGTCTCCGACAAATTAAATAAACATTTAATCTTCCGAACAAGCAAAGAATGAGAGAGGCTCTGTGTGTCACCTCCAGACGATTATTCAGATTAAAAACAAAGGGCTGCCAACGACTGATTACAGGTGTTCACGAGCTCAGCAGCACTGGATACTCTTCTCGTCGTCGCTTTGCTGATTGTGCCTTTCTCCGACGGCGGAGGTCTCGCTGTCGAGTGCGAGCGAGCGATTCATTTCCAACCCCATTTTTTTTCAGGAGACTATCAAAAATGGACACTTTCGCTGCTGTCCACTAATCTCAAGGTAGACAGGGTATCAAGCGGACCAGGCCATCGCGTCGCTTAAATGGAGGGCTGACGAGAGGCCTATCAGAAGCTATTCTCTCCCCCCTCCCCACAACAGTTGCCCACAATCAACTCTGGTCTGTGGGCATGTCCCCATTGTTTCAGCAGCAGTCCCTGGTATGTTGCCAACATCACGCTGGTGTGCTGAACTATTATCTGAACCGTGATCTCGTGCTCGTCGGCGTATACATCGGGCCTCATCAGCGACAGACTGTCGATCAGCAGCTTCTCGTCCTCATACAGTGTGGCAAAGGCGCCATTGTCTGCTGAACTGCTGGACGACAGCTGCTGCCCCCCCCCCTTCCAAGGCCACACACAAAATATACTAGCATGCATTATATGATGCGCTCTTCCATCGAAAAAAAGCTGCGTCGTAGCGCTTGAACTTTTGCTAGTGTCATTCGTACAAACAAAACCCATGGGGTGAGTTGTCATGCCCTCTGTACATGCCTTCGCTTATAGTCTAGACGAGGACGCCAGGCTCGCATCGGATGCGTTGACGCTGGTTTCAGATTCTCAATCAGGCTTAAAGTTGAGGCCACAATATGAATTAACATTGCATCGACCACGTCATCGTTGCGCATGGCCATTGGAAGAAGCGCTCAAGCTTCGCCGCTTCCTGGTTTATCTCGTGCGCATCGAGTTCGTCGTGAGTGTTTGCGATCGCCCACTGCACAGCGTCACCATTGCCGAACAGTGCAGGCGCGGTCGTGCCCGCTGAGCAGCGCATGCCAAGCATGTCTCGTAAGAAAATCAGGATTTCGAACGAGCCGTGGCTGGTAGAAAAGGACATCGCCTTCAAAGTGCTACCCTCGGTCCGATTTTCATGCAGCCACTGCACGATTTAAAGCGAGCCTGCCTGGTCCATTGCTCTCGTTGTGCAGCCCTCACGTCGGTTCTCGTGGAGTCACTGAACGACCTCCAAGTGGCCCTTCGCAGCAACAAAGTTCATGGCGTAGGTTGTGCAGCCTTCCAAGCGGTTGGCGTGGAGCCACTGCACAATGGCGAAGTGGCAATTCATCGCTGCATCGTTCATCGCCCTTGAGGTACAGCCCTCCGTGCGGTGCTCATGGAGCCACTGGACAATCTCAAAGTGTCCACGCTCTGCTGCTCGATCGGTCGCCTGGAAGATTCTCGTGAACCCACTGGACAATGTGGAGATGACCTGCCGACGCGACCTTGTCGAGCCAGCCAACGGCGCTCGGTCCTAACGCAACCGAGTGGAACCACTTGACTAGTTCCAAGTCGCCTCGACTCGCACAGCTGCGGAAGTGGTCCTTTCCGAGTTGGCGGATCTTGAGGTTCTCGGGGCGGAAGAGGTGTTTTGCGAGTTGAAAGTAACCCCTCATGATCGCCGTACGGAGCGCCTTGCGGTTGTAAGAGTCCACACTACGTCGAAAGCTCAGCAGGTCGATGCGCTCCTGCAGTCGCATGGTCATCTCCAAGTGGCCGTGCTTTGCAGCGGCGAGCAGCAGTCTGCCGATCATTTCCTCCTTGCCGCCTTCGTGTTCAGGTTCGAGAGCCGGGACAATCCACAGCAGGATCCCAAGGTGGTCCTTCCGTACTGCAGTGTCAGCAGCCATCTCGGTCCAGAGCTTCGCATCCATGTTCGCAAATAGCCGCTCGAGTACATGAAGCTTGTTGAGAGCTGCAGCTTCGACAACGCCTCGCTTCGTCAGCACCGAGGGACAGTACACCACGCATAGCCAACGTATAATCTCCATGTTGTCGTTGCTACTGCTGCCGCGAGCCCTTACGAAGCGAGGAACGCTCTGTAGTACGCGTCCATTGATGGCGACTCGCGTGCTGCGACTCGCTGCAAAAGCCGCAGGCCGTTCTGCGCATAGGCTCGCTCGATGCTCCAGCACGCAGGCGTCACGTAGTCCAAGAACGCACTGACGCACTCGACGACATGCGGCAGCGGTGAGATGGAAGTGTGGCACACGACGACGGCGGATGCGAGCGGAGGTGGCTGCGGCGAGGACATGCTTTGGTGCTTGCTTATTTGGGTTCCTGAGCTGGTGGAAAACTTGATATGAAAAAGTATTTTGTGTTTCTTTTCCTCAAATGAGTGACATTGAACCTCATTACAGTGACCTCGTGGATGGACCTTTTTTGTTGTTGCGAAGTCAAGTGGACACTTTAATAAGCGACAAAGTCTTTGGAAGGAAGACAGGATATCGCCATCTTGCATCGTCGCCGTCGGACAACGAGAAGCAAATCGCCTTCACGCTTTCCGGTCTCAAGGTGTCTCATGGAGTTTGGCTACGATGCCGCAACGCCTTTAATCTCGCGCCCTGGACTAACGAATCGTTGGTTGCAGTCATTTGTCCACCAGTGCTCACTCGTGCATAGCATACAGTAGGTAGTTTCGACGGACGACGCCAAGGGCGCAGAGAACGCCCTGTGTAACGGCTCTCTATCAGCTCCTCACTGGTGACTGACCCAAGAGACGGACAGGCGGACCCCAAGCGCTGATGGCCGCTTCTCTGCTGTCAGTGCTCAGGAGCATAACGCACGACCTGGAGAGCGCAAGACACGAATGCGCGCTCAGCTGGAAGAAGACGAGTGCCAGGCGCTCCTGAGTCCACTGGCGGCGACTTCCACCATCGCCAACAGAGCACAGTACGATGCGCTCGACAAAGGGCTCAAGAATGGCGCACTGCGTGATGGCAAACCGCTCGATCTGCTCTCGCTAGAATCCCTCGGACTGCTCGCGCAGTTCGCGGCGGTCGGACTCGTCAGCGGAGTGCTGCCCGGCATGATCTACCCCGTTCTCCAAGGTTACCTCAATGCAGAAGGCACGATCATCGTGTCCGCCACTCTGCTCGTGCAGCTGCCATGGTCCTTCAAAGTGTTCTTTGGTATCCTCTCCGACTGCTTCCCGGTAGGCGGCTACCGCCGACGACCGTACATGGTGCTCGGATGGGCATTTTGCTGCTCCATGTTGCTTTACATGGCTGGACTCGACGTCCCTGCGCCATACTTTGGAGATCCATCGATGCACTTCCGCAAACCCGACGACTGGACCGACGCGCAGCGGAGAAGCATCAACAAGGACGCTCCAAATGCAGCGGGCCAGTACGTCGTCCCGATGATGCTCGCGGCTTTTGGGTACTTGGTGGTCGAGGTGTCTGGAGATGCGATGGTGATCGAGCACGCGCAGCGCGAGCCTCTGGCGACGCGTGGTCAAGTCCAAGCTGTGATCCACACTGTGCGCATGGGGTTCAACGCACTTGGGAGTCTCGCTGTCGCTGTCGCGTTCAACGGTGAAGAATACGGCGGCGAGTTTGATTTCTCGCTGACGTTTCCACAGATGATGCTGCTTCTCAGCTTTCTCTTCATGCCGCTCATCCCAGTCTCGTGGCTCTTCATCCATGAAGAGCGAGTACCGGAGAAGCGGTTCTCAGCGTACATGCGCCGCTTCTGGGAGGTCATCCAGCAGCGCGCCGTGTACCAGATCGCCGCGTACAAGTTCCTCTCGGGTGTCTTCAACAACTTCAACATCGTGGCGTCGAGCAACATCAAACTTGACTGGGTGCACGCCACACCGTTCAACTCGAGCGTGATGGCGATCTTCGGCTCGCTCGTGTACGCGGCTACGCTCGGACTCACGGGGAAATTCGGCTTGAGCTGGAACTGGCGGGTCAGCATTGCTGTCACAGTCGTCCTCAGTGTGGCCATCGATGGGCTCATGACCATGCTGACGACCTGGGACATCATCCGCAACCAGTGGTTCTGGCTTGGAGTGCCGATTGTGAGCTACATCCCTGACGGTGTGCGCTTCATCGTGGCGAACTACGTTGTCGTGGAGCTCATCGAAGTGGGCCACGAAGGCGCGTTGTACGGTCTGTTGACGACCACAGCCAATCTCGCGAGTCCGTTTGGCCGCACGGCCGCGAAGCTCATCAACGCGCACTTTCACGTCTGGCTGGGCGACATCATGCGTGATACGTACGAGGTGCGCCGCGACGTGACGATCACGATCTGCATCTGCTATGGCATGAAGCTCGTGTCGCTGCTCTTCCTACCGCTGCTACCGCGCCAAAAGGCGGAAACGCAGGAGATCAGGCGCTCTGGCGGCAAGAGCAAGCTCATGGGCGCAGTCACCGTCGCGTACCTCTCTATAGCTCTCATGTGCTCGACGGCTGTGAACTTGCTGAGCATGTTTGAGACGACCAGGTGTTGGGAAATCACAGGCGGCTGCGCGCCGACGCGCTCATAGATAGAAGGAAGGCGCTTGCCTATAGAAATAACACACACACAGAGAGGCTTGCGCCAGAATCACGACCGCTGTACATATGATCCACGACTGACGTCTCCGAAGAAGCGTTGGCTTTCCTCATGAACAATATGGGGCGCTCGTGCTGGTTGGTTACAAAACGTGGAGCTTGTCACCAGAGTCACCGAAATACACTTCGCAAAGCACGTGAAAAATGAGGAGTCTGCTTGGACTTGCACTGAATTTTAGGGTTTGATCTGGCCATACACAGTCGCCAAGGGGTGCTTGGTTGCTGTAGAAGGCCTGGCATCGAGGTTAAAGCGCGCAAGGTGACGAGACAACCAATTTCATCCGCTTCGAAACCGGTCGAAAAAACGCATTTTATCTTACAAAAAATATTGTTTACGGGGGAAAAAAACTTATTTGAGCAAAAGTCCGTATTTACGACATTCCTTTTATGGTCTTTTTGTGCATTTGAAAAATTATCACTTTGCTTTCACTGCGCAAATAAGACAAAAACTAGATTAGAATGTTTAAAGGTATATCTCCTACTAGATTACTATTTGGGTGGGCGATCTTTCTGTCCTGCTGCTCGAGTGGCTGAGTGGTGAGCGCATTGCAATCGCAACAAGCAAGCACGGGAAGACGATGATGCTCGCGACGACCGCCACCTCCACGCGCTTCGCCGCGCAGCTTGCCAAGCGCGACGGCGCGCAGCTCCTGTCCCGCGCCTTTGGGTGAGTAGCTCTTCGCCCTCCACGTATGCTATTTGCGCTGCTATGGGAGCTCTTCGCCGCACAACCAGCAGCATATCTAGGCACAATTCATTTCTCCACTGGAATTGAACGAGGGCTGTGCGCATATATCTGTTTATGTGGTACTAAACTGAACGACTTTACGTATGTATGGCAGCCACCGCGTGAGCATGGTGCTGAAGCAGGACGTCGCGAACCTGGGCTTCCGCGGCGAGGAAGTGAGCGTCAAGGCCGGCTTTGCGCGCAACTTTCTTTACCCGGAGAAGCTCGCCGTGTACGCCACGGCGGCCAACCTCGACAAGTTCAAGGTGAACAAGGAGTCGGTGGACGAGGTAGGCCTCGAGAAGGAGCGCGCGCTCAAGCAGATCGTCGCGCGCCTCACGAGCGTCGAGCTCGTCTTCAAGCGCTACACGGCCACCAAGCAGGAGCAGACGCTGCACAGCTCCGTCACGTACGCATTTTTATGTCTCTCAGACCCCGCATTGTGTCATTCGTAACGCTTATGTGTCTTTAACGCTTGCCGATTTGTTATTACCTCGACATGTACAGCGCGCAGAACATCTCGGACATGTTAGAAAAGCAGCACGGCATCATCGTCGGCGTCGCGCGCATCAACCTGCCAACGCCACTCAAGGTACGCTTTCACCCCAAGCTTCTTTAGGTGTACATTACCGGTTCAAAGTTCTGACGGTTTTATCGTTTTCCCCATAGACGCTTGGCACGCACGCTGTGAAGATCCGCGTGGACGACGAAATCGAGAGTGAGCATGCGGCTGAAGGCGACGCTCCAGTCGCCGCCGCTTCCGCTGCGGACGAGGAGGAGAGCGCCGCGAAGGGCGCGTCCAAGAAGCAGGAGGTGAAGCTCCAAGTGCTCGTGACCAGACGGTAAACACTACGCTGGCGGGACAACATCGCAGCCAAGCGGCGTTGCAGTACAAGTCCACATACAGACAGGCCACTGATAAATACACACACGCCTCTGACGCTCTCTCTCATTCATTAGAGGTGCTGGCTGCTTCCCATCGATCCTGACGTGGTTGTACCGCCTAGGTGCAGCCGTCTGGATGGGAGCGATTCGCCCAGAAGAGTGAGAGAGAGAGAGCGTCCACTGGCACCACTTAGACCCACAGTCTGTCGCGTTCGAGCGTCTCATTCCAGTGGATGTGTAGTTTGTTTTGCTGTATCGTGGTTGTGTAGCTCTTCGTACGGAGGTGATACTTTGGCCCAGGTTTCCGCCAATTCGAGCCCCGATTGGCTTCCAGGACCGCCCTCTCGATACGCCATGGCTTTCAAACGGAGGGAGTACTGAAAGCTACCATGAAGGCCACCACCACATATCAGCACCTCAGACACACAGGAGGCCATCGGAACCAGGTCTCTCTATGATTCGCGATGCTTCGCTCCAAAATGGCACCTGTCGACCCGACTTTGGAGCTTTTGGCGCGCGAGACCATCACTCTCGTCCCAACTAAACTCTCATCAACTCGTGTTGCATTCGCGAATTTGCTCTGTCCACGCGACAACAGCAGCTCCGTCAGCCCGACTAGAGCGCCATGAGAGCCACCCGCGTCGCCAAGACCACCACTGCCGCCAAAGCTGCGGCTGCCAGCAAGAAGAGCAGCAGCAGCAAGAAAGCGCCGCCCACGCAGCACATCCAGTGGCGCGGCAAGCGCATCACGCTCTTTGGTACCAACCTCTCCTTGTTACTTCTGTTAAATTACGAAGCACACATGCCACATGCTCACTGAAATACTCATGCTCACTGCTGCAATGCAGAGTCCAGAGTCTACGAGCTGATCTCAACGGTGCGTTCGCGTTTGACTTTCGTTGAGGATTTGGTTGACCAAGAGCTAACCTGTCGTTCGCCGTGTGTTTCTCAGATCCCAGAGGGCAAAGTGAGCACGTACGGCGGTGTCGCCAAGGCGCTGAACTCGGGCCCGCGACCCGTCGGTCAGGCTCTGCGGGTATGTTTTTTTTTGTTACTGCGCTTTTGTAGGCACACTGGAGCTGAACCTGAACTGATGCTCCACTCCTTGGCGCATAATAGAAAAACCCGTTCGCGCCGCAAGTGCCGTGCCATCGCGTCGTCGCCGCGTGCCTCTCGATCGGAGGCTTCAAAGGTTCGTGAGATCTACGTAGTAAGCTGGTGAGCGCCTGTGACTGACCTAGTTCTAAATGCTCAGGATCTGTTGGCGAAGACACGGCGCACATCTGCGAGAAGCGCGCGCTGCTGGCGAAAGAGGGCGTGACGTTCACAGAAGACCTCAAGGTAATGAACCAAGACTCTTGAGGTCTCGTTTTGTTATATGGCAACTCTGATCAACTCTGTGATTTTGTAATGCCCACCAGGTCGAGGACTCGTGCCTCCACTCCTTCTAAGTATGAACAAGTCGGCGCATAAACTTGCACCACGCAGCGTCTCGTGTGTCCAGTAGCTCAGGCGCACTGTTTGAATTCTACATATATATTCAAAGTCTTGTGCCCGTCTATCATGTTGTTGCTCTCTCTGTTAAAACTTGTCGGTTGGCTGCAGGTACCGCCACTGACCCACGGGCAGCTTGCCGAGCTTGATGCCGCCGATGCGCACGCGCTTGAGCGCCATCACGCGCATGCCCACGTGCTCACACATGCGTCGGATGTGGCGGTTCTTGCCCTCGGTCAGCACCACGCGCAGCTGGTTCTCGTTCAGCACCTCGACAGACTTTGCGCGGTACGTGACGCCCTCGTCTGAGGTCACACCAGCGCGTAGCTGCGCGAGCTTGGTCTCCAGCTCGCCATCGTTCTCCTCGTTCTCCAGATTCACGTCCACGCGCACGAGGTACTCCTTCTCGACGCCGCCGCTCGGGTCCAGGATCCGCTTGGCGATCGTGCCGTCCTGCGTGAAGAGCAGCACGCCGGTCGAGTTGACATCCAGGCGGCCGCAGACCGCCATCTTCCACAGGTTGATCGGCTCGACCTCCTGCTGGCCACGGGGGCGCACTTTGTTAAGCTCTCGGCATTCGTTCGCGAACGTGAGCAGTTTGATTGCCGGCGTCTTGTTGTCCTCGGGCTGCGAGCTCACGAACCCGAGCGGCTTGTTGAGCACGATCGTCACCTTCTTGTTCTGGTGGCGCTGCGCGCGGAAGTCGAGCTGCACGTCGCTGTCTACGGGTACCTTGAGCCAGTCGCTCTCGGTGATCTTCTCGCCGTTCACGAGCACGCAGCCCGACTGGATGTATGCGTCGGCCTCTCGCCGCGAGCACATCCCGCGCTGCGCCATGAGCTTCGCGAGGCGCACCATGGCGTCGTCGCCCTTGCTGTCGCTGCCATCACTGCCACTGTCGCTGCTCTGGGTCTGGAGAGCGGCACTTGAGCAGTGCAACAAGCGCTGCGCCAGTGCTGTCTGCTGCTGCGTCTGCAGCCCTTGAAGCCGCCGTGTCACGCGCGCGAGCATAATTGATTTTTGTGATCCGAGCAGCTCCAAAAATGACTGGTGACCCTACTAAGTACGAAAAGCAACTTTATGACCAGCATGCATTCCCAAATGAAAGACATGGCTACATTTTCATTAGATGCAGCGACTAATGGAGCTGCAGTGGAAGCTGGCCCTTTAGTCGGAGCTCAGCCTCGTGATCCGCTCGCCCATGCTGAGTTTCGCGCCGTTCTCTTTGATGTCGTACTCGAGCTTGTGCTCGTCTTCGCTGATGCGGTCGTCCAGCCCCACTTGATGACGGGCCGACCGCCAGAGTTGATCATCGTTGTACTCGCTAAGCGGATTCAGGCAGCTGCGTAGCGTGTCTTTGAACAGTACGGGTTTCTTGCAGAATGATCGACAGCTTCTCTCGCAGCGGCTTGGTGCCAATCTTGCCCACGTGTCAATGGAGATCGAGCCCGAAGCCAATTCGCTGATACGGAAGAACACCATCGTGAGACACGACTTGCCCGCGCCAGTGCGACCGATCATGTCGACCATCTCGCCTCCGTTAACGCTGAATGGTAGGTCCTTGGGCACGCGTGGGTCGCTTGGCTTGTTGCGAAAGCCCACTTACTTGATCTGTAATGAGCCGGTAGCTGGCCGCTCTGGGTGCGAAGGCGGATCCATGGCTGGGACTCGCAAGGCTGCTTCCTGTGTGGAGTGTCGATGTACTCCTGAAGCCACTCGGATACAACTATCGTGGTCTCAACTTGCGACCAGAGTTGGATGGTGCGCTCGAGAGCCGTCAAGATCTTGAGCACATAGGCGAACGCGAGGCCGGTACTTATCAAATCAGACTTGGCTCTCGAGCAAGAGTGCGGTGTGAGCGCACTCGCCACCGCTGCTACTTGTGGCCACCTTTGCTCTGCTAAAACACTGTAGAGGTACACTCTGCGCGCTCAATTAAGAGATGGAAGTCTGTCAATAAGCTCTACTGGCCTCTGTGTGAATCGTATTCTATTCAAGACTGCTGTAATACATTCAGTGCAGCTTGGCCTTCTCAGCGGGGAGCACAACGACTACCTCTTCGCGGCTGCGCGAGCAGCTCTTCGGACAGCAGTAGACCATAACGCTGAGCCAGTCCATGCCACCGCCAGCCGACTTCAGAACTAGTGGCGCAGCCGACGTATCAGACGCCGCTGCCACTGGTGCAGTTGTCGAAGTGGTGGCTGAACTAGCGAACTGGTCGACCTTGAGGAAGTAGCAGATCGTGGGCGTGAGCTGGAGCTCGAATACGCGCGCCTCGCCGCAGACGCACTTTGGGATCTTGATGCTCTGCGGTTTGGGCACGGGCCAAAGCGGCTCGCCGCCGTAGTCGTACCGCAGACACTGCAGCGGACAGCGGCTAATGCGCTTCTGGAAGCGCATGAAGTGGCGCTGCTGCACCGGCGTCTTCTCGTACGACTCGCTCGACGACGAGCCCGTCGCCGTAGCTCCACCGCCACCGCTGCCCTTGCTTTTCTTGGTGCTGGAGATAATCTTGCGCAGGTCGCCGACGTCCGTCGACTTGTCTTCCTCCTCAGCCTTCATGTAGTCCTCCAGCAGCGCGTTCTCGTGCGAAAAGTCGTTCTCGCTCGCGTAATCTTCGTACGGCTCATCCACGACGTCAATCGGCAGCGCTGGGAACGCCACCGTGTGCAGCTTTGAAGCAGAGGCGGCAGGCGCGGAGGATGATGCCGAATTGGTCGAGGCTGTGGGCTTGCCCTGCTGCTTTGGGTTCTTGGTTGTGCTCGTGTTTGTTGCTGCGGTCATCGCGTCATCACGCTGCAGCATGAGCTTTTCGAGGTCGATGAAGTCAACGTCAACGTCACCGCCGCCGCTCGTGCTTGCAAACGAGTCGTTCTCATCGTCATCGTCACCATCGCCCCAGTCGCTCGAGTCGCTTTCAGAGCCCGCGGCATCCCAGGCGTTCTTTTGCGGCGCTTGGACGGGCGCGCTGGTGTCAGAACTAGCAGCAGCCGTCTTGGCTGCAGCGACCACTGTGGCCTCGTTCTGGTCGCGGAGCACGCGCCAGCTTCCGGGCGTCTCGGTACAGTCCACCGAGTTGCAGCCAAAGACGTACAGTGTGCGGTCCATGTCCACTGGCGCGTACACCTGTACATCATCGCATGCACATGGTGAGTTTTTAACAATTTCAGAGCCCAAGCAAAGCATAGCGAGTCTTATGCGAGCGTACCTGCGAGACGAGGAAGAGCGACTTGCTGCATCTCGGACACACGAGCGACGCGGACTCCTGCGGCGGCTCGCTGCTGCTGTACCACGCCTAATACTCAGATTCAATGGCAGCCACCAACTCGAAATGAGCTCTTTGTTCGTTCATGTTTCAAGCAAGCAATGCAACAGAGCTGTTGGTAGGAAGAGCATGATAGAGTAGCTGACGTACGGGTGACCCGCCGGCCTTGCACGCGTACGGCGAGCTATTGTCGACCGACTGGCGCTCTTGCACGGTGCCCAGCAGCACCGCACGCTCTTCTGTCTCGGCCATTTTGTGGAAATGGGCTCATTACGAAAACGTCAACAAATATTATGTAATATTTTTTAAATACTAATTATATAAAAATAAAAAACACACACAAGAAAAAAAAACATGCTCACGCCTTTGAGAAGACCTTCCAGTCACTGTTGAAGAGCTGCATGTTGACGTCGTGACTCTTGTCCTCGTTCTTGTAATGCACATCCAGATTTTCGTGGTTTTTGCAGATGCCGCGCGCACCCCAGTTCATGCTACCGCAGATACGAATAATTCTGTCAATCAAACAGAACTGAGCACAACATCAAACATTCAGAGACCACATGTATACACGCATATCAGCGATCATTTCATACATTGTGGTGCAGCATTGACGAGGTCGGGATCAACTTGATGTTAACGTTCTGGTCATTGTAAGCAGACATGACGTTATGCAAGTTAGCACTCATCTATAAATAAGCGCGAGTTGATCAAGGTGGGTACCGCTTTCTTCAGCTTCAGGATCTTGGAGTATCATATGCCTGACTCTGCGCCATCCGATATTATGCGGACGCAGATTTCCTTACTCAGCCACACGATCATATCAAATAGCTACAGCGCAGTTGACAAGACATCAGGAATAAGTCCGCAAAATAGCCACTATCTACGCAAAAATAAACAATAAGTACGCAAATATCCACAAAGTATGCAATTAATCAGTGTGCACCTATTTCGATGATATGATATAGACGTAGATGTCCAGACTCGTGACAGTGAAGCGCAGCAGACGAACAAGCTTATTTAGTGACGCGGCTCGCTTCCTTCACAAACAGCAGCTCTGTCACGTAGCAGCTGTCGACGTCACTGAGAGGCTCAGCCGCGCCGGTCTCGGATATAAGCTGGTGCGTCACCAGGGCACGCTGGATTGTCCGGGCACCAACGCACTTGCCGAGATCCTGCTCAACCCTGCCCGTGATCTCGTTCCTGTAACTGGGCGTTCCCAAGTTACTCAGCACGATACACAGAGTGAGGAAGCGTGTGTTACACGACTTCCACAAGGACTCGTGATAAAAGGATCAGCAGTTCCTGCGATCTAATTGCCTGTTTGTAACAGAGCAATATGGGCGAAAGGGGGAGGACTTTAA
>JAASFV010000324.1:0-26096 GCA_023334015.1 Globisporangium paddicum
AAGGGAGACTGTTTATTTAGGCCCCGAGGGCGGCCCCGAAAGTGGGCGCAAATTACTAGAGATTTGTATACTATAGCTAGGCCTAAATAAATGTAGTTTCACTGGCTATGGAAGCTCAGTGTATCTGATTGGCTACTTATTCATAATAATAGCCAATGACAAGGCCGCATCATTGCTGGCCATAATTGTTTATAAAGTACGCATCTGGCTCCTGGTAGGGTAGCCAGTGCGAACCTGTACTAAGTTCGGTCTTAAAGATATTGCACAAACAGTAGTTTAGTAGAGTGGTTACTGCGGTGTAACTCACTCGTGTACCCCGTTACAAGAGCGCCGCCGAGCGAAGCGGGGCAGGTACTCTGTATCTGGACGAGTGTGTGTGAGCATCCGACATATACAGAAAAGCTCCAAACCAGCAAAAAAAAGTCCACGGAGCGGGCGTCGTCCAGCTAGTGCGTGCAGTATACAAAGAACACGTATTGTGATCACCAGTTTTTTTGTCCCCTTCAATTTGTAAATCGGTGCATTTAGCACTTAATTAGCTCAAGTCACCCTTTTAAACAAGCCGGTCCCCTGAAAAAACAAAAGTACCACTTTTTCATCCACACTTTGTGGAACCAAGTCAAGTGGTTTTTGCACAGCGTGGTTTTTGTTTTTGTGCGTGGCTGGCTGGTGGCGGGTGCGTTTGCGAAAAGCTGTTGAGCATCATGGCTGGCGAGAAGGAAGTGCAAGGTGCGTGCGTGCGTCTCTGTCTCGTGCTGCTGCTGGTGGTCTGTGCTGTGTGCGGCATCACACGTGAAGACTGCACTGCTGCTGATGTGTGACCACTGACGCTCTCCATGTCTCTTTGTGTCGTAATGTGCTGCTTGAACAACAACAGTGAAGAACCAGGAGGTGGCGGTTGCCGATGAAGAGCACCCGCTTGAGACGGGCTGGGCTCTCTGGTGCGTTCCGATACACTGCGCTACTGTCTACAATGCTTGATTGTGTGCATGCGCTCTTCGCTAGTGGTGTCTAGTGTGTGACTGAGCTATGGCGTTATGGCGCAATCGAGCGAATGGCTAACAAACGCTGTTGCTGACTGTGTGGAAAATTTGAACAGGTACGACAAGAAGCTCCCGAAGAAGATCGATGTCGGGTGAGTAACTAGACGTTTCGTATCAATATTGCCTCTCTGTACCTGTTGGTGTATGCGTGAGCAGCTCAACTGATTGCGTTTGTGTATGGTGTGTGTTATCAGAACGTACCAGTCGAACCTCCAGAAGATCGCCCAGTTCAGCACCGTTGAGGACTTTTGGCGGTGCGCTCCAGCGCTTCCACTCACCAAGGCCATTGCTGTCCATATTCATAACTGACATACCATGTATCTGTGTGTCTGCAGCCACTACATCCACGTGAAGCGTCCGTCGCAGCTGAGCCGCGACGTGAACCTGTACCTGTTCCGCGACCAGGCCAACTGCGCGCCCATGTGGGAAGCGTTCCCACAGGGCGGCTGCTGGATCCTCAAGATCAAGAAGAAGGCCAACGTGCTCGGCAAGATGTGGCAGGACCTCGTGTTCGCCGCGATCGGCGAGGCCTTTGCGAGCCGCGACGTGGTCGGCATCGCCATGGCCATCCGCTCCAAGGAGGACATGCTTTCGGTCTGGAACGCCGACAATTCGGACGACAGTACGCGCTTCGCCATTGGGTGCGTCTTGATTGTTGTGCATTACTGCTGGATCTGGATAGCCGGATGCTAATGCTGATTGGCTGGCTTTGTTTAACAACAGTGAGAAGCTCAAGGAGATCCTCATGCTCGACTCGAACACGCTGATCGAATACAAGTTCCACGCCAATTCGATCCGCGACATGTCAACCTTCCGCAACGCCAAGCCATACGTCTTTGCTGCGAGCAACTAAGTGGCTCATTCGATCCACGGACAGGCTGGTCGCGTGGCCAGCAATGGTTGAACGGAGCTAACGGGCTGCTTGTGCGTTAGGGAACTGGACAGCGGTAGTGATGACTGCGGTTGTTGATATCACCACATGTAACAACATGTCAGTCAGACAAGAAGAAGCACATAAAGACGAGAGGATAGCGAGCACGGCGCAGCGTAAGCACGCAGATAATCAAAAGCCCCAGGGCGAATGACGAAATAGAACAGAAATGGTGGTCAGGAAATTGGTTTCTCGCTGTGTCTTACTCATGATAGGGGTGCTGTGTTCACAACTTCCTCCAATCGTCTCCAGCTTTATGTCATCGTCACCGCCAACCTTGTTCACGCTCGAGTATTCTTCTGGTACGCAGCATAACCAAATATAATCGTTACACAAACTATTTTCACTCTTGCATGCATTTTTATTGTTGTAATTCCGATGTCAAAAACCATTTTCCTCCAGCGAGCAGCACACGCCTGTGATAACGCCTCAGTCCAGCAGGAGGTTCTGGTGGATCGTGAGGAACTTGAGGATCACACCGTTCGTCCAGCCAAAGCCAAACTGCGGGAAGTACTCACCGCCGACTCCGAGTCCGCCGATCTCCGACGCGTTGTATTTCTCAAACATCAAGCCTGTTTGTCGCCACGCTGTCAGACTTGAGTGCACCCAGCTCTGCATCAGCTCGCGCGCCAGCTCATGCGATTCTTTCGTGTTCACGGCGAGCAGACCTTCGATCACGATGTCTTGCTCCGGCGGCCACGCGTTCGGTGCATCCCACTGCTGGCCCGTATACAAATTGGTCGTCTGGATCCCACCGACCTGCAGCAAACCGGAGCCCTGCAAGGACTTCACCACTTTCTGCAGTCGATCCGTGTCATTTGCCCTGAAAGCCTTCGCCCAGAGTGGTGTGTAGTCCGACACGGTGATGATTTTTGAGTGCTCAAGCGTCTCGAGATTGAAGTCCTTCCACGTGTTGTGCTCCTCGCTCCAGAGCACTTCATTCATCGCGAGTATCCGCTGGTGCGCAGCGTGGCGAAAGAACTGCGCGCGCTCGGTGTCGCCCAAGTACTCGTGGAAAGTCTCGAGATTCTTCTCAAAGCGGTACATGATCGAGTTCAGATCCACAGGGATGATGCACGACGTCAGCATGGTCTTCATGTCCAACTTGTCGCCCAGCCACCGACTGCTAAAGTCCCAGCCACTCTCAGCCGCAGCGATGATGTCGTTGTAATACATGTCTTTCTTGGACTCTGTCTCGGCCGCGTTGAAATCACCCGAGCCATAGATCTCCGCAGCGACGTCCACATCTTCGCGATACGACTCGGGCCGAGGATGGTTCGCACTCGACGTGTAGCGATTAAGTAGATACGTGATGTTCTGGTTGCCATCGAGACTCGGCCGGACGAACTCGACTGCGTGACCTCCTGGGCCGAGCTGCATCCAAAAGCGATACTCCTTCTCCAGAATCGGCACCGTGGCGTTCAGGTATGCGTCGTCGAACTCGATCCTTGTTGCGTTATGCCCGACTTGCGCGACCAGTTTTACCATATCCGAGAGCATGGGCGGCTGCGAGCGCGTGAGGTAGTAAATGCGGCCACCGTTCGGCACAAACCCGAATTCGGCAGCGTACTCAAGCAGGTTGTTCACAACGCCGCGCGCAGTGTGCTTCATGCTGCTCACGAGCAAACCCTGCACAATCCAGTACGAATCCCAGTAGTAGCTCTCGCGAAATCGGCCACCAGGAACAATCATAATGCTCTGTGAACGACGCAAGTTTGGGTCATCGACCGGTTTCGCATGCAGATACGAGCTCCGCACGCGCGGGTTGGGCACGCGTCCGAGCGTTCGCCACAGCTGGTGCAGCGAAAAAGCCCAGTCACGAAGCGACTCGTCCTGAATGTCAGCGATCATCGGCGGGATCTGGAGTTCCTGGTAGTCGATTGGTGTGATTGGAGTCAACTCCGTGCCTGGTGGGTCGAAATGGTCGTTCACAAAGTCTCGCAGCTGCAGCTCATGTGAAAGCTTTCGCTGTCTCCTAGTAGCCCCAGCGGCGGGACGAAACTCGGTCGTTGCGAGTCGGCGATGCTGGAAGTCCAGGATGATTTCGAACGTGCTGCTGTTCTCCTTGATCGGCATGTCGACGAAGTGCTTGCTGTCGGAGAACACGTTCGCCATCTGGACCGCGTGCAAGATCGGACCACGGCAGTAAATGTCCATCGCGCGCTCCATTTCCGCGTCGCCGTAGATGCCAAGCTGCGGGAATTCGGGTGGCGATCCAGGAGCTGGTGTGATCGCTCTGACGGGCTGGGCGGGCTTGACGAGCGCCTTCACCTTCTTTGGCTCGACGTCCAGCGATTCGGGCAAATATAGCGTTTGCGACGGCTGTGCACTCGGGCCAGGCGTGATGAAGAGCCACAATGCAAACACCGCCACGACAGTGACCGCGACTGCGATCAATTTCCAGTGGCGCTTCAGCATCTGCTTCATCGACGATAGCGCACGCACACGATGGGCTATACACGTCTCCTGGTCACATTCTGCACGGGGTCTCGCGCACACGGAGCATGTATCTTCGACTTTTAGCACTGCTGTTGCTGTCACGTTGCCATCGTTCTCCTTGATCTCGTTCAAGTGTGCGGCCGCAGCCAGCAGATTGCTCCAGGACGCGCAGCCGAGCAAGCGCACGATCTGCGCCTGCTCGATCGCGTCTTCTTCTTCAAACGACAGGCGTCGCCGCCGCTTGTGCGAATGTCCATTCACGTCACTGGGTACATCGTCATCGTCGTCGTTATCATTGGCGTCTTCTTTGAACACACATGCGCAGCGCAATCCGCCGTCTTCGTCTCGGACGCATGCGCAGGTGCCGTGGTACTGTCGGCGCGGCGACGAGCAGGACGGCGCCATCATGAGCGGATATGATTCGTCGTCGCTTCGAGCCGCAGCAGCGCACGTGATGGCAGCAGACGGGTGCGCACAATTGAAGGTCGTGAATGCGTCGTTTTCTCCGCAAGGCTGCAGGCGGGGAGATCGGATCGAGGCTCGCGAGCGCAATAGCGATTGTGTGGAGAACTCACACGCGTCGTGATCGCCCTCGGGCGTCGTGAGGATGTTGCTGATGGCGCTTGGCCAGTGTATTGATCCACACACAGCACAGCTCAATGGAGCTGCTCGTGGATGTGCTGATTGCGGAAATGGACTTCGGCTGGAGACTGGGCAAAGTTGAAGTTGCCTTTTTCAGGTCCCGTATGATCTTATACCCTGCTTAAAGCGATTTCATTACGTTATTTTGTCCGAGCTATCAAACCTGTTAGACATTTGTGAAAATGAATACCCCTTGAAAAACACGAATGAAAACACTCTTGAATTGAAAAATGTAAGCACATGTTTTCTCCTCGGATTCCATTAAAGCCAATGACATGGGAGGCGACATGAACGACGAGTGGAGAACAAGTCCCTGTCGCCCACTACGCACGACGGCGCGTAGACGCAGCTGCGAGCGGTTGGGACCGAGAGCGACAGCGTAAACCACAGCGGCTTGCGCGACGTGAGAGCGTGACAAAGCGTCACCAAACCCAAACAACCACTGCTCACTAAACTCCTACTACACGTGCTACGTATATACAAACCAGAACGGTGGACTAGCATTTCCAGCGATTGCCGCAATTATGGCACTGCACAAACACGGTCATGGGCTCATCGGCACTGCGCGTCTGTTTCTGTGTGTTACTGGTCTTCGACGACTTGCAGCGGCCGCACGTGAAGAGACCCTTGGCGTCCAGCGCAATGCCGCACTGCTTGTTGATCTTGTCCTCGTTCGCGTCCGCCCAGTCGAGGCGCGCCTTCTGGAACGCGTCGTCGCGCAGCTTCTGGATCTCGTGGCGCTTCTCGTCAGTCGCAAGCTCGTCGGCGCTCATATTAATCAGCTGCTCCGCACTCACGACGTCCTGCAGCAGGTCTTCGCGCAGCGGCGAGTTCTTCTTCAGGTTGAACGACAACTGGCGGAACTTGGTCGTGTAGTCCTTCTTGTTCTCGCCCGGGTACCCCATGTTGAACATGCGCGCCATCGACACCTCGATCGCGACGGCCGTGTCCTCTGCATCGCCACCTTCGGAAACCTGCAGGATCTCTCTCAACTTTGTCCGCACAGTCGCACGCACCTTGTCGAATCCAGCCGGGATAAATGGCCCCTTGGAAATGGTTGGACGGGAAGGCGCAAGAGGCGCTGGCGGCGAAGGGGCGGCGGCAACTGGCTTTGCTGCCACGGGCTTGGCTCCGTTGGTGCCACCGTTCGTCGATGGCGGAGACGCGCTCTTCTTTGGTATTCTGTCACCGTCCGAGGACATGCCTGAGAGCTTGCGCTCAAACGTCGGCGTCGTGGCGCCTTGTGTGGGCTTGGGCGACAACGCCATGGACTTCCACGACTTCACGAGCACCTTGGCCTGGTTTGCGAGCTTCTCGTTATCGTGCTTGCGCATCTTGCCAACCGTGTGGCCAAGCTTGGTTTCCTTCAGGATCGCGTACGTGATCGTGCTCTTCTCGAGCGTGCGCAGCACATCGAGCGCCTCGCCCTGGTCGGTCGAGTCGCCACGGTTGAACTTGATCAAACGCAGGTGCAGTTGCTGGGCTTCATCCATCGTGGCTGGTCGGCGGAAGCTTTCGAGGGCAAATGGGCGAGATGAGAGGACGGAGGAGGTGCTGGTGGGCTTGCTCTGCAATGCGGGACACGTGTTCTCTGCGCGCCAGTCGCTCGGGAGCTCCTCGCGTGTGGCGCTTGAGCTCTTCGCGTATTTTCGACTGGCTGGCTCACACACTCAAAGGGACTTGAATGTGAGGGAAAGATAGGGTTATTTTTGAAATAATTGGAGGTTTATTGTGCTCATATATGAATTTTACAATGTTTATAAGGCTATATCAAAGGGAAACGGTGAAGATATCATCCACAACTGGTAATTTTTGGCGCAGGTGCGGCACACTGTCGCAGATATCTTGCGTAATCCAGTGTGGACCACAACGAGTGATGAGATAGTGTGGTCACGCTATTCGGCACCAATTGTCCTTGTTTGATATTGTGATAGCAATAAATAAAGTGAACCACACTATATAGTTTACCTCTTTAATTTTGGCGGCAACATCATTTGGCGGCAAAAAGTGACAGTCAACGAGTCCAAGTGAAGAGCTCTTCCCGACTCGCAGCGCTTGTGGGCGAGTGGTTGAGACGACACGGTCGACAAGAGCACTACACGTGCAAAGCTAAGTAACTCCAGAGATGGTGGCCGTGACGACACCAGATGCGGCAGCGAACCCAAAGAAGCAGAAGCGTACAGGTAATGCTTGCACTCTACGATGACACTTTTTTGTTTTGTTTTCCAGACACTCATGCGTGCGTGTGGCTTTACATGATCTCTATAAACAGAGAAAGCGGCGTCGGGCAATGTGAAGAAGCCACGCGCGTCTCCTCCGGCAAAGCAGTCGAACACGCTGGACATGTGGTTCAAAAAGGCTGCACCAAAGGCACCAGTTGCAGCAATCGAGAGCAGCAACGAGACAAAAGAAAAAGACGCGCAAGTGGCCGAAAATGCTGACAGCAATAGTGACACGGCTCCAGCTGCGCCCATTGAAGAGCTCACTAAAGTGACGCCGCCTGTGCAGAAGAAGAAGGTGATGAACGCAGCAAGCTCCAGCTCGAAGAAGCTCGTGCAGCGCCGGATCCATATCAACGACCCCTGCCGCGTCTGCGAGAGCGCGCGCACGGAGGATGTCAGTCGCTGTGAGCTGCGGTGTCTTGGATGCGATATGACGGTGCACAAGGTGTGTGATTGCTGGGTTTATGTGCATTGTGTTGGCCCATTTCATCGCTAATAATGGCTTCATACGGTCTGTTTGCCTTCACAGAAATGCTATGATGTGGAGTCCGAAGAGCCGATCGACGACTGGCATTGCCGTCGCTGCGAGCACATCGCGAGCAAGAAGGAAGAGCTCAAGAGCACTTCTGATGTGATCCTTCCAGCCACAGCGAGCGACAGCGACTTGCTGCCCATACACGAACCACTGGGGGAAATGCACAAGCACTACGAACTGCACAGTGACAGCGACTTCGCGACGGTTTTCCAGTTCCTCAAGCGGTTCCGTCGCATGGGGCTCAAGATCTCGCTCGACATCAACCTCAAGGTACGACCACTTTATATATGGCTATCATGCTGTTTTCAAATTGATTGGTGTGAATGCTGGGCAATCAACAGAATCTGGCGGACGCGCTGACCGATCCCACGGCTACAAAGTTCATTGAAGAGCTGCAACTGCGGCTACTCGTGAACATCGAAGCCACGATCTCCAAGTAAGAAGGCATCACTCTGTTGGTCAACTTGGTTTTCACTGTTTGACACATTTCTATTCACATGCGCTCTGATTGCAGGAGTCATGACTGGACTGCGAGTCTCGCAAAGTTCCTCGCGAGTGCTGAGCACCGTCCACTTTCCACCAAGCTCGACGCCTTTGTCGCTTCAGCATCGACCAAGAAGGACCAGTCAGTTGACGCCACTTGCGCCAAGCTCTATGCTGCGCTCAGCGTCTCTGAACGCGTCGTGGTGCTCAAGTTTCTTTGTGAGGCGCAGTTCGACGACAATGAAGCCCTGGTGGAGCGCATAGGCGACCAGGAAGGCGATTCGCTGGTACTTATGTAGGCTTGTCATTGAGCACTGTAAGGGCGTATCTAACCGTTTTGTGTGTCCATGCAATAGCGTGATGAGCCCGTAGGAACAGACTCGTGTGGCCGCACGTACTGGGCGCTAGAGGACCCGCCGTCAGTGCTCGAGGGCACAGTGTGGCTCTGTCGGTGTGCGAGCGTGAAGGAAAGCTCGGAAGAATCGTCGTCAGTGTGGGAGACCGTGACGGATGACCTCGAGACGCTCGAATCGCTTATCGAGTGGCTCTCGCTGTCCTCGGAGACCGCGGACCTGCAGCTCTGGCAGCAGCTCTCGTCTGGCATCCTCAAGTCGCTCGTGCGCCGCACCAAGAAGCAGCAGCAGAGCGCTGCGCGTCTGGCTCGCATGCCGCGGCTGCTCGGTGGTGTGTCGTCGTTGTCGTCGTCAGGATTCGATCTTGGCTCGGTCATGGACGACGACGGCTTTGGCGTGCGTCGATCTGCGCGCTCGCGCCGGACTGTGAGCTACCGTGTCGCTGAGTCTGAAGAAGAGGAAGAGCAGGAGGAAGAAGAGGAGGAGGCAAATGAGTCGGGCGAAGAAGAGGATGACGATGAGGAAGAGAATGACGACGAAAAGAGCGGCGATGAGGACGACGAGCGGCCCAGCAAGCGACCGCGGCGGGCGGCGGGCTCGCAACAGCAGGGCAAACCCAAGCGCTCAGAGCCCGAGCCGTCGCGGCGGAGCTCTCGCTTGCGCGGTGGTGATGGTGATGACAACGACGACTCGCTTCGAGTGGTACGTGCCTTGCTTCTTTCTTCTGTCGTTCACATCCATTTAACTAACGCACGTGTGATGTTTTCGATGCGCTTGACGACATGTATGTCGCTAAACCCAAAACGAACAAACGCGCTTCCTTCCTGTCGCATGGATCCATCTACAAAACGCTACGTTAGCTTCACGACGGTGCGTCATCACCGTCGCCACCTCGTCGTCGTAGCGATCGTCGTGTTGCAGCGGACGCGCGGTCGTCCAGCCGCAGCCAGCGCAGCACTCGTCGCACTGCTACTGCCGCCCCGGAAGACTCACAGGACGACACGAGCAGCAGCAGCGAAGAAGAAGAGTGAGTGAGCGACATGTCTCTCCGTACGGGGAGGTGACCTCGTAAACACTCATGCACATACAACTGTTCTCTCTCCACTCTTCCTGGCACGGCATGGACATCAATATCCAGCTCTTGGTAGAAGTTTCACAACAGCAAGTGCCCAGTTTCACCGCTTTTTTTCCCGACTTGCGACAGCGAGACGCTCTCTGATTGGTGGAAAACATCCACCCTCACCATTTTCAGCCAATCATAGTCGTCGAAAATCAACTTATCTGGACAACAATCACTCCTGGACAAAAAAAAATGTCCAGGAGCTCCAAACTGCACACACCTGATAGACGAGAAAAAAGGAAAGAAGACAAGGCAACGAGCCACTCACGCGCTTGCTTGCTTCGCCGTCGCCGCCGCCGGTTGCACCATTGATCGCTCAGACATTCCCGTTGCGTCTCCCTGTCCCCCTTCACTCGACCGACCGGTGCTCGCGCGCGCACCTCGTCTGCTTCTCCTTCCACCATAAAGCTCTCCGACTCCCTCGCCAGCCGCCTGTCGATCCCCATGCTGCCGACAGTGATCTCGTCGGACGATGGACCGCTGCTCTCGGCGTTCGGAGAGATCGTGCACCGCGGGTGGCTCAATCTCAAGACCCGCTCCATGGTCAACATGCGCCCGCGCCACATGCGCTACTGCATCCTCGCCAAGGACTCGCACCTACTCTCGACGTTCAAGTTCCAGCCGTCCACGGGCGACCTCCAGTCAGGCAACGTCAAGCCGCTCAAGTCCTACAAGGTGCTCGGCGTCGCGCCCTGGGATGGACGGCGCTTTGCGTTCCTCGTGAGCGCCGTGCAGATTAGCGACAACGGCGACCGCGTGCTTGAAGTGGACGCGCCCGTCGCGCAGGCTGCGAGTGAGTGGATCCACCACCTGCGCGTGCTTACGAACGGCGCGGACAACTGGCCGCCCGCTGCACCGACGCTCGCGTCGCTCGGAAATCGAAGCTTTGGTGAGATGACGTCTAGCACAGCGACAACCACGGGCAGCGACGACAGCCTGAGCCGAGGCGTGATCGGCAGCAAGCGATCTGATATGTGGGTGAAAGGCGCGTCCGTGCACCGCGGCCTGCTGAATGCATCAGGTGCGTTCTCATTGGCACAGTAATAACCCCATTGCGCATGTATGCAGGAGACGTATAACTAACCCCACATGTTGCTATTGACACACTCAGGCGAGAATAGTTGCTTCCTGAACGTTATCATCCAGGTACGGATCGGCCTCCATTACCCTTGCGTTGCGCCTTCCTGTCTTCATAATGAGTCCAAGGTTTCTAACCCAGCGCCTGTGTGTCCTACTGGATATCCTTGTAATCACAGAGCTTCTGGCATTTGACATCTATGCGACACTTCCTGCTGCACGTCGAGATTAAGGACGGGTCCAGAACCGTCGAAGCCAACGTGCTACGAGCACTGAAGGTGCGCTTATGATTCCAATGCTGCGCTGTAGCTCTTCGTATATTGTTGCTAATGTTTCGTTGTACGTGTGCAGTCCATCATGATGGAGTATGATGACACCACGAGCGGCATGATCCACTCGCGGGGGCTGCGCAAAGGCATGAGCGTCTTGTACGCAGCGGACAAGAACTTTCAGGAAGGCGCTATGTACGACGCCGAGGAGACGCTACTCGCGCTGCTCAACCTCATGCACCAGCAAACAGTGAGTGTATCCATTTATAACAATGGTTCATGGTCAATGGGAAAACTAACCCCTACGCTTGTTTAGGATGCCACGGACATCAGCGAGACCCAGAAGACGACGCAGATGGTCAAGTCACTCGTGCGGCTCGTGAGCGTCGATACGCCGTCGTTTGAAACCGAGGCGGAGGAGTCAATGCTGCAGCAGCAGCTCGCGGTCTTTGACGAGAACAGTATCCCGCACCTCGTCTTCTCGCACCAGATCTATGACCGGTACATCTGCGGCACATGCCGCCACACGATGCCCTGGGACTTGTACAGCAATCTAATCTTCACGACGTACGCGAGCGACCTGTGCGGCCAACAGTACGACACGATGGAGCAGATGATGCGCCACATTTCGCTGCAGGAAGGCGACGTCGCGCCCTCTTGCGATGTCGACAACTGCGGTGGCAAACACGTCAAGGAGGTACGATACTAAGAGCTACGGAACGATGTGAAAAGGCGCACCTAACACTGTTTGATGGGTGTGCTTATTTATGAACAGCGTGTGATCCACCGCTTCCCGATGGTGTTTGCCATGTCGGTGCTCTGGGCGACGACGTCAGCGACGAAGGAGCAAGTCCACGGGCTGCTGTCAAACATTGCCGACCGTGTGGACCTCGCCAAGTGCTTTGACGCATCCGGCCCCGCGATCCGGTTCAAGAATGGCGGCATCCGCACGACCTACCGCCTCCGTGGCCTGGTTTGCTACTATGGACGCCACTACGTCGCACTGTTTTACAGCACGGCACACAAGATGTGGTTGCTCTTTGACGACAGCCGCGTCATCGAAGTCGGCTCGTGGCAGAACGTGATCTCTGAGTACGTTGTGCCGCTATTGCAAGTTTGTTGTAGTTGGACAATGGTATACTTATTTATCGTGTCAACGTGTAATTACTTAATTGTAGATGCCTGAGAGGCCGGTTCCAGCCCGTGCTGTTCTTCTACGAGCTCCCGGACCAGCGCAAGGACTCATCGATCAGTTTGCTCAGCATGTCGGACCTGCAGGCCTCAGAGCAGCGGCGCAAGAGCCACTCGTTCACCGAGATGCACTCGCAGTCGATCCAGGAATCCCCCGACGAAGAGGACCTGCCATCGCCTCGCAAGAAGCAGCTCCTGAGCGTTGAAGAGGAGACCCCTGGGTTGTTTGCGAACGGCTCGTTCGTCGGCACTACTGGCACCTCCGAGCCCCAGGAAGCCGCAGCTGCCGTAACGATGATGCGCGTCGAGGGCGACCGCGAGTTCGAGATGAAGGAGATGACACGCCGCAACTCGATCTCGCGGATAAACATCACGCCCGTCTCGGCGGCGATTGCGATGCTGCCGCGCACGATCTCGATGAACTCGGTCCCGGGCGAGGGCGAGTACGATGTCATGTTTGGTGACGACACGGTCGTGCTGGGCATGTACCTGGAAAAAATCGGCTCGGACCTGTGCGTCACGAGCTTCCCGCGCGGCGTCAACGACGAGCTCTTTGGCGCCGAGAAGAGCGGCCAGATCTGCCTCTTTGACCTTGTGCTGCTTGCGAACGGCCACCCGCTGCAGCACTACCAGGTGGACCGCGCTCTTAAGATGATTAAGGCCCAGTCGCGGCCGCTCGTGATCCGGTTCCGCCGGTCTGTGCGTGTCCAGAGCTTGCTGGACATGGGCTTTAGCAGCGACGTGGCCTGCGAAGCGCTCGTCAAGACGAACGGCGACATCCAGGCGGCAGCAAACCTGTGCTTTGAGATGCGGCGATGAGAATGAGCACCTTTAGCTAGCCAGCTCACACACACGAGTGTTGAGTTATAGACGAACAACGACTGACAACTGAAGAAAAGTAAGTACACCTGCGTGCGATTTAAAGGACGAGAGTGCCCAATAGACTTTACAAATTCCATTGCGCCTGAGACTGAGACAGCAACTTGAAGTTGCGAGCAAAGAGCTACGTTGGCACTGGACTGCGTTGGACACTTGGAGAACTCAGCACCACTCACTCACACCAGCGCTGGTGAGCTTTAGCAGATTTGGGATATGAAGAGCATGGGCTTATATTATGAAATGGATGGTTATGCAAGTTGTAAATGGGTGTCGAAGGTCTAGGCGAAGGCCATAGCGCTGACACCAGCGACCGTCAGCACCGTCGCAACGGCCGTGGCCAGGGCTGAGGGCAGAGCTCCAGACGTGGTCGTCGAGGGCGCCACGGTTGCTGTTGAGTCGGCATCCGTGCAGAACGAGCCCGAGTACCCGCTCTTGCACGTGCACTTGCCATCCGAGCCGCACGTTCCGTGAGCGTTGCAGGCCGCAGTCGACGCGGCATCGCACTTGGTGCACTGGTCGCCCGTGGACCCGGCCTCACAGGTGCACGTGCCCGACGTGGCGCTCGTGGCCACGGTGCACGTGCCCAGCGTGCCGCACTGACCGAGACTGCTGCACTGGTTGCTCGTGATCGTGCTGCAGTTGGCCGTACCGTCATAGCCTTTGTTGCACTTGCACTCGTAGTCCTGGGCAAAAGACGTCTTGGGCGAGCACGTGCCCTGGCTCGAGCACAGCGTCTTGGTCGTCGCGCTGTAGGCGCAGGCTGTGGTCGCGTTCGTCGTGAGCTCCGGGATGTACCAGTAGTTGAGCGCCACGGCCTTTGCGTAGTCCACGCACTGGTAAATGCCATCCACGGCCACGGTCGCCGTGCCAGCCGTGAAGTTGCGCGTGTAGCACTCGACCGTGCCATTGCCACTCGCCGCGCCGATGGACGCTGTGTCGTTTGCGCCCGAGCTCGAGCTCGTCGTCGTCGAGACCGCAAACTTCTTGTTGCAGTTGGCCACGGGCACGAGCACGCAGACGGGCTGAACGGCCCGGTAGGCCTTGGGCCAGGCGCTGAAGGTCGGGCACGTGCCCGATATGGAGCCGCTGCAGACCTTGTCGCCTGGGATGCACATGCTCAGGTTTTCGAGTCCGGCGACACTCGAGTCCACGGACACGCACGCGTAGTTGGCTCCGTACGTCAGACAGTCTTTCGTGGCCGTGCAGAAGCCCGGGAAGTCAGCCTGGGTCTGCGTGGCCTGGGCCACGGCGGCGCTGAGCGCGAGTGTCGAGATGATGCTGGCGAGCTTCATTGTGGCTTGGCTGGTTGGCTGGTTGACTCTAGGGGAAGCTGGTGAATGAAGGAATGAGGTAGCGAGAGCCCCGCGCTGGGTGTCACACGCTCAGGTCCCAGCTGAGGCCACCAGAAGTCTAAGACAAGTCATCGTGTCCTGATACCTTGGAGCCCCAAATTTTCCATGCTGGATGGCTCGGAAGCGCTGAGAGCTGAGATCGATTCTGCACCAGGAGCTTCTGAGAAGGAAGGAAGGCTATTTTTGGTGATCCCGCTCATCTATTTTCGGATTCATTTCTTTCTTATCCGACGTGCGCAATGCCAGTCTCTGATGCGCATTGGGGTGGCGGTGTCTGTATGTGCATGTCAACTAACAGCACCACGCAGGTGCGACGTCCCGCGCATGCCCGTGTAACGTTATGGAGAGGGTCGCAGGGAGCAAAGTGAGCCCATCAATTGGTGCAAATGGCATGTCTCGTTGAAGTTGCCCTCTTTTTCAATTTTAGCCAATGAAATCGTTTGGTTAATTTATTATCCAATGAAAACACTTTTGTCGCGAAGAGCTCATTTCGTACCTAATCGAATTTGTCCAGCGATGATAGCAACGACGCAAAAGGTGAGCACCTGTACGAGCGTGTCTGTGCCTGGATCTCCCACGTGCCTGGTCTGTTGACACGTTACCAGCATGTCGACGTACGAGAAGACGCTGATCCCGCCGCTAAACTTCTCCATGGTGGCGTCGGGCGTCTACCGCTCGGGCTTCCCGAACCGCAAGAACCACGCATTTCTGCAGCAGTTGGGGCTCAAATCCGTGCTGTACGTGTGCCCATCGCTCACAAACGATACGCGCATGCTCAGACATCGCTAGAGTCTTGTGCACAGCTAACGCTCTCTTCTGTGGGTAATATGCACATGTGTGTGGCACTTGTGACAGGTATCTTTGCCACCAAGCGCACCAGGAGGACAACATCGCGTTCTTCGAAGAGAATGGCATCACGGTCTTCCAATGCCCCATTGACGGCAACAAGGTGCGTCCAATCCATACAACTGCCTCTAGCACCTGAGTTAACCATGTCACTCTTCACGACTGCAGGAGCCGTTCATTAGCATTAACCCAGAAGCGATGGTTGATGCGCTCCGGCATCTCCTCGGTAACGAGATGCTACTGATCAATAGGCCACACACGTGTCATCCCAGCGCTTAATGTCGCAATGTTGATTATCCTTCTTGATATAGATGTGCGCAACCACCCGATCCTCGTTCACTGCACCAAGGGAACGGTACGCCTCCAGCATGAGTTTCTATTGCTATCCTGTTGCTCACTGACTCGCCATGATCCTGACTGTCGCTTTATTGTTGTTTTTTCTGACAGCACCGCACGGGCTGTGTCATCGGCTGCATGCGCAAGATGCAGTACTGGTCACTCACGTCCATCATTGACGAGTACTGCCGCTTCGCTGGCCCGCGCATGCGACTGCTGGACCAGCAGTTCATCGAGTTCTTCTCGCCCATCGAGTACGACGAGCGGCAGAAGCCATGCTGGATTTACTGACAACCACAAGCCCCAACTTCACTTTCCATGCACACCAGTCAAGCAACAATGGACGACACAGTGCGTCTGTTTGAAACTTTCTGTATATTTTGTACTTTGGTTAGCTCATGACATTGCTGGGACTCGTCGCGTCCAAGAGCTACAAACCACAGCGCGTGGCCACGAGCCAATCAGCTTTCTTTCTCCGTCAATTCTCTTCCTTTGTCTCCATTCAGATGCATCCGATCAACAGCTTTCTCTCCTCAGCCCATTCTCAAGTCTCAGCTGAGCTCAGGTCTTCAGGAAGCCTAAGCGCTGGCCTTGTAGTTCGAGCCGTCGGCGAACTTCTCGACCCAGGTCTGGTTCTTGAACGGCGCGCCCGGCCACGACTTCTGGAAGTGGTCCTCGGGCTTGAACGACGACGGGTCCTCGATGCGCTCGACGAGCTTGTGCTTGAACTTGCGGATGAGGCCCTGCACCGGCCACGCGGCGGCGTCGCCGAGGGCGCAGATCGTGTGGCCCTCGATCTGGCGCGAGACCTCCTCAAGCATCGGGATCTCCTCGAGCTCGGCCTCACCCTTCTCCATGCGGGTCAGGATCGACTCCATCCAGCCCGTGCCTTCACGGCACGGAGTGCACTGGCCGCAGCTTTCATGCGTGTAGAAGTGCGAGAGACGGCGGATGGCGCCAACCATGTCGACGCTCTTGTCGAAGATCGTCACCGCGGCCGTGCCGAGGCCCGAGCCACCGCGCTGCTTGAGGTCGTCAAAGTCCATCATGATGTCCTGGCAAAGCTCTTCGTCGAGCACGGGCACGGACGAGCCGCCCGGGATACACGCCTGAAGGTTTTCCCAGCCGCCGCGGACGCCGCCACAGTGGCGCTCAATGAGGTCACGCAGTGGGATGCTCATCTCTTCCTCGACCGTGCACGGGTTGTTCACGTGGCCAGAGATGCAGAAGAGCTTCGTGCCGGCGTTGTTCTTGCGGCCGAGGCTCGCAAACCACGACGAGCCGCGGCGAAGGATCGTCGGTGACACAGCGACGGTCTCGACGTTCGTCACGGTCGTCGGGCAGCCGTAGAGGCCCGTGTTCGCCGGGAAGGGCGGTTTGAGACGCGGCTTCCCCTGTCGGCCCTCGAGGCTCTCCAGGAGACCGGTCTCCTCGCCACAGATGTAAGCACCGGCGCCGCGGTGCAGGTACACATCAAAGTCGTAGCCGCTGCCGCACGCGTTCTTGCCGAGAAAGCCCGACTGGTACGCCTCGTGGATCGCCTCCTGGAGGATTAGCGCCTCGTTGAAGAATTCACCGCGGATGTAGATGTACGCCGCACGCGCGCGCATCGCAAAGCCCGCCACCAGGCAGCCCTCGACGAGCTTGTGCGGGTCCTTGCGCATGATCTCGCGGTCCTTGCACGTGCCCGGCTCGGACTCGTCGGCGTTCACGACGAGGAACGACGGGCGGCCGTCGGTCTGCTTGGGCATGAACGACCACTTGAGTCCAGACGGAAAGCCGGCGCCACCGCGGCCACGGAGACCCGAGTCCTTCATCTCCTGGATGATCCACTCGGGGCCCATGCAGAGCAGGTCCTTCGTGCGGAACCAGTCGCCGCGACGCGTAGCGCCGTCAATGCGCCACGTGTCCTCGCCGTACACGTTCGTGAAGATGCGGTCCTCGTCCTTGAGGCCGCCGTACACACGGGTCATCGCCGTGCCGTCAGCCGCCTGAGCATGATCAAGTCATATGCATAGAGCAATCCTGTCAATATCCGTCTGTTGTTTTCATATCAGCGTGTGATAGCGAAGAGCTACGCACCGCATTCGCGACCGCCGCGCTCGAGCGGAATCCTCTCGCTGTTAATCAAACACACGCAGAGAGCATTAGACCACCACACTGCGTTCTCTCCAAGTTCTCCCTTCTCTCCGACGCTTGCTCAGGAGCGGACCAGACAGCAACGATTCCCCCTCCCGCACTCGTAACACAAGCAGAGCGAGAGAGAGAGAGAGAGGGCCTGTGTTCCATTATGCTACTAGAGGGAGCTCACCTTGCGCGCGCGCCGCTTGCTTGGCCACGTTCGCCACCGCCGCCTTCATCTTCTTGCGCCGACGTCTCGAAAGTGCGCTGCTCGCTCGCCACACAGTGCGAAAGACCCCCAGAACGCCCAAAGCCGTCCGTTGGGCCCGCTTTCCCTCCCCCAGGCCCAACTCCCTATCATCTTGAATATTGTATGGCGATTTTATAACCGGTTTCATCACCTAAAACTGCAACTTTGGCGGACTGGTACACTGTACCATTTTTGGAGGGGAAAATGCGCACTTACTGAGTCCGACAAAGACTGGTAGGTACGTGTTAAACAGTCTAAAATAAACACATAACCGATAGCTGCAGTTGCGAGAGTGATTTCTTTTGAAAACCAAAAATAAGACCACCTGCTGAAGATGGAGCCACGCCACCATGCGTGCAGCTCCGCGGCTCCTTCTCGTGACGAGGTCTTCGGCCGCACGCGCGTCGACTTCTCGTCTATAAATACCACGCGTGGGGGCTCCGTGACCAGCACCAGCACTGGCGTAAGAGGCAGCCATTTGAATCCAGCGACGCCCGCGAAGCCCCTCAAGAGCTCCCACTCAGCAGACCTCTTCACTCTCTCGCCCATCGCCGAAGCCGAGTCGTTCTCGCTCAAGATGCCCGAGTCGCCGCTGCCACCGACGCCACCGCACCACTATCAGCACCAGCATGCAGGTGCAGCGCCCATGGAGGTCGATTCGACGACGCCCTCGCGCACGGCTCAGTACCATGGACACCACCATCGTTCACGACCGAGTGATGCAAAGCGACCGCTTCTTTCGGTCTTTGACTGGGATGACACGCTCTGCCCGAGCTGGTGGCTGTACCGCAACGGCGTATTGGCGTCCCACGGACTCATGCACGAGTCTGTGCCTACAAAGCCCCACGCGTCAGGGACCCAAGCCACCTCCCGCTTCGGCCGTACAGCAGCGACCAACGCAGCACCGCTCTCGGGACGCGACCGCGAGCGGTTCACGCAGTTGGAAGACCGCGTGCTGGCGCTCTTGCAGCTGGCGATGCAAATGGGTCCAGTGTTCATCATCACGGCAGCGACACTGTCGTGGGTCGAGGCGTGCGCGCACCACTTCCTGCCGCGCGTGCAGCTGCTGCTCAAGCAGCAGGCAGACCAGGTGCACGTCGTATCGGCGCGGGAGTGGTACCAACAGCACGCGCGTCGTGAGGGCGACCCGATGCTCTGGAAGAGCGCGACCTTCGACGCGCTCTGCGCCCATCTACAGCTCGAGAAGGTGTCGCGCCGACTGCAGCACCGCATCGACTTTGTCTCGGTCGGCGACGCGGTCTTTGAGCGCGATGCGTGCCGCCAGATGGAGCAAAAGGCGCCCGCGATCGTGTACTCCAAGACACTCAAGTTCGTGGACCGCCCGAGTCTCCAGGAGCTCCTTGACCAGGTGGCGATGACGTCGACGATCTACGAGCGCATCCGCGCCCACGCGGGCAGCTTGGACCTGCTCATCACGAGGAACGCACTGCGGCAGAAGGGCGAGCCGACGCTCAGGCTCGTGCAGGAGGACCTCTCGAGCCAGCGCGGCCACGCGGCGCATGAAGCACGTGAGTCCGTGGAGCCAAACAAGATGCCGAGTGTCCACCACGCAAGCGTCTACCACGCGGAGACACGTACGCGGGTCCTCACGAGTCTCTGAGGTCGGGAGCTTTTTTACACAAAGCTGTACATGAAGGGCAGCAACAACACAAATATTGCATTGATAGAGAGAACGTTGTATAAGACAAATATTTAGGAAGTAATATTTAGGGAGTAGACTAGTAGAAGAGTAGAATAAGATCGTCACCAACAGTTACAGGTCATACAACAAAACGTTTGTCATGATTTTGTTAATTCAATCTTCGTGTTTCTTATTCTCAAAAAGATGTATTTCTAAGGTGGACGCTCTGGCAATAATAAAGTAGCTTTTATAGAAGTGTCCACCTATCTAGGACGCGTCGAGGCCGTCCAGCAGGTGCTGGTACTTGGACAGGTACTTCAGGATCACGCCGTTCGTCCAGCCAAAGCCAAACTGCGGGATGTACTCGCCGCCCTGGCCAATACTGCCGAGCTCCGTGGCGTTGTACTTCTCAAACATGAGCCCCGTGCGCTGCCACGCCACGTAGCCGGCCTGCACCCATGTGCGCATGAGCTGGCGCGCAAGCTTCTGGGAGCCGGGCGTGTTGAGCGCGAGCAGGCCCTCGATGATGATGTCCTGCTCGGGTGGCCAAGCGTTCGGCGCGTCCCACTGCTGTCCAGTCACGACGGTCGTCGTCGCGATGCCGCCGACGTCGATGAGCCCCGAGGTCTTGAACGACTCGAGGATATTCTCGAGCACCTCTGGGTCCGTCTTGGTGTCCACGAGGCCCGTAGCCCAGAGAGGCGACCAGTTGGACACCGACACGATCTGAGATTGGGTCTTCGAGTCGAGAAAGAAGTCGCGCCACTGCTCGTGCTTCTTGCTCCAGAGGATCGCGTGGATCGCTTCGGCACGCGTTGCTGCTGCGCTTTTGAAGAGCTCAGCAGCGTCCACATTCCCGAGCAGCTCGTGGAAGAGCGCCAGGTTGGTTTCAACACGGTGCATCATCACGTTCAGGTCCACCGGGACGACGTTCGATGTATCCATCGTGAGCATCGAATGGCCATCCTTGAACCAGCGGCTCGTAAAGTCCCAACCGCTCTCGGCGGCCGCGATGATCTCGTTGTACAGGTGCGCTTTCTTGTCATGCGCATCCTGCGCATCCAGGTGTTTGTTCTTGAACGCCACGGTCGCGTCGTGGAAGTCTTCCCGGTACGACTCGGGTCGCGGCTCATCGGCGTGGGCGACAAAGCGGTTGAGGATGTATCGCTTCGGCTCGGCGGCGTCTCCAGATCGGTGCGCTGGGGCCTCGATCTCTACCGCGTGGCCCGACGGGCCCAGCTGCATCCAGAACGCGTACTCCTTCTCAAGAATGGGCACGACTGCACGCAGGTACGGCAGGTCAAAGCCATCGTCACTATCACTGCTGCTGCCGTCCTCACCCTCGTCTTTCTTCGCGACGAGCTTGACCATGTCCGAGAGCATGGGCGGCTGTGAGCGCGTGAGGTAGTAGATGCGCCCTCCGTTCGGTACAAAGCCAAACTCGGCGACGTACTCGAGCAAGTTGTTGACGACGCCACGCGCTGTCTGCTTCATGTTGCTCACGAGCAAGCCCTCGACGATCCAGAACGAATCCCAGTAGTAGCTCTCACGGAAGCGGCCGCCAGGCACCACGAGCACGTTCTGCGTGCGCTGCAGCTCAAGGTCTGGCAGCGGCGTGGCATGCAGGAATGTACCAACGACTCCGTGGCCGTCTTCCTGGACCGGCGGCTTGGGCATGCGGCCCAGGATCTTCCAGAGCTTGTGCAGCTGATAGGCCCACTCGCGAAACGCCGGGCTCTCGATCTTGGCGATGGCCGGCGGAAGCACGTCCTCCTGGTAGTCGTAGGGCACGACGGGCGTCATGTCCGTACCGGGCGCATCAAAATGCTGGTCGAGGAAGACCTTGAGCAGCAGGATACGCTCCTTCTGCTCCATGAGCATCCACTGCGGCCCGATGGCCTCGAGGTAGGCCTTGTACTCGTGCGGGATCGCCGCCGGGTTGCTCGTGTTCTTGATCGGCATGTCGACAAAGTGTTTGCTGTCGGCGAACACGTGGTTGATCTGCACGTCGTGGAGCAGCGCGCCGCGGCAGTACACGTCGAGGAGCGCCTGGAGGCCCTGGTTGTGCGGCGTCGAGGCTGCGAGCGCGTCTTCCGTGGCCACGAGGTGATCGTGGAGCACGTTCGCAGCAGCCACGCGCAGGTTGCTGGACGACGAGCGCACGAGCGCCGAGGCCGCGAGCGTCACGGAGCTCGACAGGGTCATCATCCCGAGAACGGCGACAGAGAGGAGGACTGCGAGGCGTTGCCAGTGCGCGGCGGATTGCGGAATGAGCGCTCGGAGGTCTGGCAGACTGCTACCACTGCTGCTGCCAGAGGCAACAGAGGCATTGGTGGCGGTCGTGCGCTCGCGCGGTCCCATGGCCGTGCCCTGGCCACTGAGCCGAGTCGTTACGCCGATCATATCCGCCAGGTCACTCCTCCTGATCTGCTTGCTTTATTGTGTCTCGTGTGCTGGCCTGTTCTTGCGCCCAGGGTTGTTGGTTGCTTTTTTTCTATTTTTGACTGGCACTCAGTATACAGGATTCCAACTGGGAAGCGGCGGCTGTGTGGATCTTTTTTTCTTTTCGCTGGCTTTACAAGCGAGCAAAATCAGGAATGAGAAGATTTTTTGTTTGTTTCACACGCTTTTTGTTGTTGAAGGAGCCGAAAATTATCCGAAGGTGGCGTATTTTTCAAGAAAAAATCTGATAATTGAGAGCTTTACCATGTTATAAAGAGGTAAAGACCATTTTCTCTAATAGGACATTTGGATGCAGCACTGATTTGGTGGAGTTGGCTCAAATTCTCAAAGCCAAGCATTGCCATAAACAGGTCGAAAAAAGAAATCCTCGCAAATCAGCTAGCATGATATCTCAAATATTTCAAATAAATGACGGCAGGGGAGGGGGTACTATTACTTGTCCCCCCCCCCTATACACACACAGTTCATGGGTGATTTAATGCCTCACGCCTGCGTGCGAGCCTGTGGATTTTTCCTTCTCTGTTGTCAGTCAAATGACTCGGAGCTTGAGTTGATTCGCGAAAGTTTCAGAGGCTTTGCGTGGCTGGCGTGGGGATTTGCAAACAAATATACAGAATTGAGAGGCTTCTTCCAATTGATTGCGAGTTATGGAGCATCGCGTCATGGGATCGCGCCCCCAGCCAGTCAGCTGCGCCATCGCAGCTTTCAATCATGCGTGGTGGTGTCTATTTATACCAGTGACGCTGTGTCCGTCTTGCCTGCATGCTAAAAAAAACGAGTCAGCACGTGTCTATTTCTAGCTGTGGTTTTCATTCTGAGTTTCACTCGCCACCTTCTGTGACGTTTCGCACAAAAGTCAGAGTTGAAGTTCAGCTTCGACCTGATTACATACAGAGAGAAGGACATGTCACTATTCGGACAGCGATTTTTTGTTTCACTTGTTTTGTTTCGCCTTATAAAACTTCAACATGGACAACCCCTCGCATTCGGACGCTATGACGAAGCGCTGCATGAGCCCAGCGTCCGTGCAGTGAGCCGGTCTGCTGGAGACCAGTGAACCAATCAGACTGGAGATTAAATCTGAGAGAGACTTGGCGACGGTGGTGTTCTGTAGGGACGTTGAAGGGCTGCCAGCCACCGCCTTCCAGCAGAGATGCGACGCACTCAAGAGCCATTTAGCAACGCCCTCAGCTCCTTCTCCCACATGATGGAGCGAACAGGCGCCAACACATAGATACGAACACATTATTGGGCTTTTGACAAGCGCAAGTCTAAAGACCTCCAAACTTCAACAGGTCACTGTTTTTTGCTTAGTGACATCTGAGGTGGTCACTTTTTTTTTGGCAAAGTGGACACTTGAACGTGGACATTCTAGCAAATTTGGGAGGGCCAACAGGCTGTTCGCATGTGCGGATGGTGCACCCCGAAGATCTTCAGATCTTTCCAGCAAGTACTGTATCATCCGACATTTCATTTTTTCACTGATGGACCACAAAAAGTGGTCTTGCTCAAGTTTGCGCAGTCAGTCGTCGCGTGAAAGCGGTGGCGGAGATAAACCCCAAGAGCGCACTGCGGCCCTATGAAGGGTCCACAATCCATACACTGCTACTGTATGCAACGACTGCTCATGAGGTGCCAAGTCCCATCAAATAAGTGGCGGCATAGCCTCGCTCCATCGTGCATTGAGCTACGACTGTGACCATTCGAGAGCCTCTCTTCCACTCACTCGCTCCCTGTGATAGAGAGAATTTGGATGTTGCCGCGCGAGCCAGAGCAGCATGTGGGTGCAAACACTGGCATCTCGCTGCACGATAGTGTCGAGTCCTTGGCTGGTGCTCAGGGCTCGCACGAAAATGAGCTGAAAGAAGTCGGAGCATTTTGCTGATGGGGACCTCATTCGCTCTGCTCAAAGTCTAGCATTCTGACTTTTTTTTCGACTGCTGGCCAGATTGAGCTCTGTGTGTTGATGCGCTGAGCGACAAGACTCTGTAAGTCGAGGAAGATTTGCTGCTACGCATGTCGTCGAAGCCGCTGGTCGAAATGTATGGAGCATGCGGTCATTTTAACCGCGGATCAACCCAAAGCAAATAATTTAAATTCCTACATATTGAGAGCGCAGCCTACTCAGATTCATTCATTCTTTTACAAAGCAAATTTAGTTATATATCTTATAACAGTACACTCTACTTGTCCATTAAATCAGTTGCTTTACATACTGCGTCATTTGTGATTTAAGCTGTTGTACAGTTATGGAGCGATATCCTGATGTGCCTCTGTCTCAGTGACCGCAATCTCTCTTCGGTGTAAAGGTCCCCGAGGATCGCAAATGATTTCCATTCGGACCCTCTTGTCCACACTGACCTCCGTGGTTCCGGTACAAAGTGGTGAGCGCCTGTGTGTGACTCTGAGATCAGTGGATCCATTTGGAACGCGTAGAGGCCAGCCCCACGCGAAGAGTCAGTAAGTGATATGTTGAGCTCGTGACTGAGGGACGGAGCTCTTCGCTCTCTTGGTGGCGGTCTATTAACTGAAGAGCTCCAGCCAGGGAGGTCACACCGAGTCTTTATGGCTCTATGGCGTTCACGCAGTACCCAGCAGCAAGACTCCCAATGGATCCTTCAAGACCACAATCGAACGCTCGAGGCCGCCACCGAGGGCCGAAGGTTCCATCCTGAGCTCAGTCACTCCTCAACTTGCCCGAGCCCCAACAAGCTACCCACTCGACCTTCTCTACTCTCCCAGTACCTACCTACCTGTCAACCAGTATGCAGCTCGCTCGTATCTTCGTTCACATTGCCCTCGTCGCGATCGCGATCGGCTCGGTCATGGTGCCGGCTGAGGCCGGAGGGTACTCCCAGGTTTCCCAGCAGAGCACCACCTCAGCGACCCAGACGTCGAATGGCAAGACCAGCTCGGCGACTCCGTGCCCTCCGTCGTCCGGCAAGAGCACGAGCTCCGGCAAGACCTCGACCAACTCTGGCGGCAAGGGGTCCACTAACAACAACAACAACAACAACAACAACAACAACAACTGGGGCGCTGCCAAGACGCCATGCCCGCCAACGTCGGCTCCGAGCACTAGCTCTGGAGGCAAGACTCCTGGTAACGCCTTCCCAGGTGTTGTTGTGATCCCGAACACTAACACGCAGACGAAGACTCCATGCCCATCGACGACCGCTCCAGTCTCTGGTGGTCAGGTGTCTACGCCGGCCCCGACCACTGCTTCAGTGACCGAAACGCCTGCGACCGACGCACCAACGACTGCTCCGGCGACTGAGACGCCAACGACAGCCCCAGTGACTGATGCTCCGACATCAGCCCCGGCGACCGATGCTCCGATCCCAGCTCCGGTGACTGATGCTCCGACAGCCGCGACGACGACCCCAGCGACTGATGCGCCAACGCCTGCTCCGGCGACTGAGGTGCCTGCGACTTTGGCTCCAACTCCAGCTCCGACGGACGTGACTCAGACGACTGTCACTGACAGCTCGAGCGGGAGCAGTGCCTCCACGACTGAAACCCCAGCGACCGCGGCTACGGACGCTCCGACTGCCGCTCCGGCGGTTGCATCGAGTGGAAGTGGCCCCAGCCCCAGCACCGCTGCTCCGACCCCTGCTACGACTACGGCTACGCCTGTGAGCAGCAGCGACTCGAACAGCTACACTGTCACCCCGACGACTGTTGATTCTACGGTCCAGGGAACTGATGCCCCAGCGACGACTCCAGCGACCGAAGCTCCAGCGCCCACCCCAACGACCGCTGATCCGACCACCACCCCAGTGACGGATGCTCCGACCCCGGCTCCAGCCACTGATGCTCCGACTTCAGCCCCGACCACTGGTGTTACCACGACTCCCGCCACTGACGCTCCAACCACAGCCCCAGCCACCGACGCTCCGACC
>JAASFV010000325.1:0-26091 GCA_023334015.1 Globisporangium paddicum
AGGCGTAGTCGAACGGGGGAGGGAGGGTGTAATCTGTTTCTCGGAGAACCAAGTTCTGTGGCGGGATTTCAGACGAGCAAGCGAACGATACGTGGTCGAGCAGAGAGGAGGTGGGACGTCGGTGATGAAATGTGTGTGTGGCCATTCAAAGATCGGGCTAATACTTGACGATCCATTGCTACTGGAAATATGCCCCCAAACTGCCCTATTTTGCATGCGAGTACGGAATGCTCTTGGCGTCGCACTTCTGATGGATAAGCTTGTGCACGTGCATCCCTCCCCTGCACTGCAATCTTGTGTTGATTGATGACTGTCAGTATGCCAACCGCACATTTCTCCATCACCATCTTCACTTTTGGGCCTCGGAGACGGAGCTTCTTTGTGAATTGCACAAGAACGCTTTCTTGAAAAATAAGTAGTAGCAGCATACCTTCACCATCAAAGATTAGAACAGCACAGCTTTGACGAGTTTCGGCTCAAAATCATACATAATGGCACTAGTGCTATCTTGTGATCACAATTTGCGAAAGGCGTGGCAGATCACATTAAACATAAGTCGAGGGACTTTGACGTGCAAATCACATTGAGAACTGACAGAAAGCGTCCTGATAGTTCGTCGTGACCATGATAAAGATGCACTGCTAAACGAGCGCGATAAACTGCGAAAAGTGCCATCGATGAACATCATGGTGCTTCAGTACTTCGACATCTCAGTTAGCCCAGGATTCACCCAGCGAATGGTTCACTCCACAGCTGTTCTCATCTCTCGCACCCCTAGATACCATGGCAGAACTAGGCAAAATCCAATATCATGCCTTGTACCAACGACGGAGGTAGCAGCATGATTCTGGCCATATATTTTGCTGAAGTGAGTTCGTCGTGTGTGGTACACCCACGATGGACTTGATTTTGCGTGTCGGCCCCCGGGGATACCGATCACATTCATGTGGAAGTGCTCGTTCGTCAGTCCTCAAACCTGCTCAGTACCAAATGAGAGCCTGGTAATGGCGAGATCATTGACCATGGTCTTCATGTCGCTCTCCGTTGAGGATCTAAGTCAGCTAAAAAACCTCACTAAGCACAGGTGTAACACAAAATCTGTGAACAACATCCAGCAGCTGAGAAGTTGACCCTGCCTTTGTTTAGTCCGCTGATAAATGTTGCAGCAACACGTGAGTTCCTTGGCGTTGACAAGACTTTGGTGTAGGGAATCCATTCAAATGGGTCAGAGTGCTGGGCTGCGCTTGCTCAGGGCGATCAAGCTCGAGGTCAACGCACTTTGTTATTTGTGGAAGATAGGCGTATGCATGGACACGTTATTCGCAGCAGACACTTGACCTGCGTGAGAAACAGTGATGATGCTGAAGTTGCAAATGAACACAGGCGATTTGGATCCGACCAATGACAGTAATACGGAAGCTATATTGCTAGCGACAACCGCGGAAAATCGCACGAGCCAGAGCAAAAGCACGCATACGCAACGCCATTGTCGAATGTGTCACGAATCTGAGCGGCTCAGCCTGTCAAAGTGACTGAAACTGACGGTTGAGCGGGAAGTGAGTATGCGAGTGACTGCGGACGGTATCTAGACTACACATGCGAGCGTGCAGATGTGCTACAGCTCAAAGGTGACCATATATGTGGACGCTTTAACATCGTAGTGAGAGAACAACGCACAGCATCTGTCGATTACAATTGCCGGGCGATCTGCTGTTGATTTGATTTTTTGACGTGCTTGAGAGTTCTTTGCCCTTATCGCGCTGATTTATCAGCTTGCTTCTGGTCGTCATGAGTCACAAGAAAGCGAAAGTGAGACACAGAGATGCTTGCGCCCGCTTGTTTGGATCATGCTTCCTTTGTGTGTTCAACGACTGCATGGTGGCGCACTTGCCAAATGCACAACAAGGTCAGACCTTGGAGCCAAATCAGGGAGGAAATACCACTTACCCAAAACAAGACCTGACCTGAATACGACCGCAAATCACTTCCATCTCAAAGAGCAGCGTGCCACAAAACAGAATATCCGAAATGTATAGTTCATGTTAACCACCGAACTGGAGTCCCCAAACAAGAGCACCTTGTCCGTGATGTGCGTGGCAACATGCATGTTGATGCTAGATGCAACCTGGTTATTGAGATTCTGCTGGGTCTTGGTGGTGATAATCATCGTCGCGGCCATGCATATGTCTAGATCTGACACTGAACTCGGTAATCATAAGTATTGTGTTTGATGTCCTCGTACTCTGGTCCATCACCACGGATCTCGCGAAACCTGTTTATGTGATATAGGTTGTTCAGCACAATACCTCCAGCCAACGTATCACTGTTGCATTTTTGCGAGCTTTTAAGTATTGAATACATCATGATTCACCCTACAAACAAGTCTACTTGTACAACACAAGTCAACATGTAAATGTAATGCAGTATGGACTGTAGTACATATATCTTTGCGCGTGTGTTCATGAATCTTGGAGATCTCGCTCAGCAGCACATACTCTAATACTGGCTTATGCCCCCAGTAAATTCATTTACACCTAATATTTTCCACAATGAGTCTGCCCAAATTCAGGGATCATTTTCGTCACGAGCTTCTATGAGCAAGGAACCCCCCAGGGTCCATGTTCCTCGCGTGCACAGCCCGGACAATCCCACTGGTGGGAGCAAATACCCTGTATAAACATTGACCTTTATTATAGGTATGCTAATATAGGTCAGCGAATGTTATTGGTTCACTTGCCCCAAGCATCGTCCCAGATTTTTTTTTATCTGGAGCGTTCCAGACGCGTTTCTCCCCAAGAGCCGCGTCCTTTCAGGTCATTGCTGCAAAAACCAGAATGCGACCAAACAAAACGCCAGCCAAAGCGTCGCAGGCAGGCTCTGCGCAGAGATAACGAGCTCCAGTCTATCGAACGAACCATAGGAGAGCCAAAGCAGACGACAACGATGAGCGACGACGCAATGAACGCGAGTGAGCTGCGCTCGCGCTACGACCGCGGCGGCTCGGTGCGCGACTGCGACCTCAGCGCCGCGCAGCTGCGGTCCCGATACGCCATCCCCAGCAACAGTGCGTTGCTGTGAGCATTATGAATGACTTTGCATGACTTTGTGCACTATTATAATGCTATTGTAACGCGCTTGTGAGCAGCATTCAAGGAAGAAAAGTCGGCGGCGAATCCGATGATGCTCATCATGATCCTGCTGGTGCTTGCAGGACTCGGTGGCGCTGCCTACCTCTTTTCCTAGACCCATGGTACACCCAGTGAGCGCCATGCGACGATGAGGAGATCCACAGACGACATAGCCATTTTCTCCATTGAGACAACCGTCAGAGTCAAATCCTGTTCGATGACCATACGCTGTCAGCCACCTGAACAACCCACACACCGCGCATTTGATAGGGAGATGCATGAGGATGTCAGATTATTGCACCAATTCTATTAGCCAACACGCAGAGACTTCCACACATGCTCGGTTTTGTCGTGTATCACCTTGAAACGCTATCCACATGTCAATGTGAGTCGAGCTGTCAAGCAGCTTCGGGACAACGAGATGCGTCAACTAAAGATGGGCAAAATGAATACATTTGTGTGCTTATGAGCACACAACTTACGTTCTCCACATCTTCACCACCATCACTACAGACACCGAGCCAGCTCAGCTCTACTGCATGAGCGCCAGCGCCTGCAGGTGGTCCGACGAGAGCATCGCCGGGTGCTTTCGACAGTAGCCCACGAACACGCTGAGCTTGGCCTTAAAGTCTGGCGGACACGACTTGACCGCGTTCTGAACTTTCGGGTGCGTCAGGATCTTCGTGAGTGCGACGACAAACTTGGACGAGTACGGCGGCGCGACGCGCGCGAAGAGCATCGTGATGAAGTTGCGCAGCAGCGCCTGGTCCAGCTCCACAGTGTTCAAGAACACGAACTCCAGCACGGGCAGGACGTAGCCGCTCGTGACCATGAACACCATACTGCGGAGTGACTCGCGCTTGAGCTCCAATGCCTGTTGATTGTAAAAAATATAATAAATTAATGATTGGATTGGAACTTCATATACTATGGGTGAGAGGGCTGGACCTACCTTGACAGGGTTGATGTCGGGATGTAATCTCAGTGACGTCACGAGTACGCGGAATGCGATCGGCCAGTGCGCAGTGTGCAGCTTGATCGATGCTTTCAGGATCACAAGTAGGCTCGGGAAGCAAATATGCAGGAGCGTGCTGTTGAAGAACGCGGGCGACTTGAGAATAACGTCGAGCCAGTGCAGGACGCCCATCGACACGACTGGCACGCGCATAACGGTGTTGAGCCTCTCCACCACGCCAGATTGATTCATCTACACGCCACAACCGCCCATAGCACCATTGTCAGATGCAAATTCACAATTTCAAGCCGGTTGCTCCCAATCAACAAGACTCACATTGTAACCAAGCGTGTTGTCGGATTTGCAGATCGCAGACGCCTCAACCAGTGCTTTCTTCGTCTGCTCGATGCCTTGTTCGTCGATTTCAACTTGGAGCGCCGAGCTCGTGTCTTTGAGCTGCAGGACGCTGCGCTCGTCTTTCGTGGACGCGGCGTACGCGAGCAGCGAGATGCAGTTTTCCGCAAACTGGGGCGAGATTGAGTCCGATGGATTGAAAAGTGGGTCAATCAGCGAGCGAAGAACCTTATATTCACAACAGAAAATGTCAGAAAGCCCTTGGTCAATAGATTAGTAGACAAACCTTACAACGTACGATCGGGTCGCGCAGGTGGGCGGCAGGCGGAGGGTTCTTGGAAATCTTGTACTCCTTCACGAGGATCTTGGCAGCAGACTCGGAGCACTTTCGGGTCATCATGATGCTCAGAACCGAGTCACTCAGTCGCGGGTTTGCATTGAAGACGTAGCGTCTGCGCAGCGGGTGGAAGAAGCCAACTTTCGATCCGAAGCGCTCGGTCGCAGTCTCCTGGAGCTCAAAGCGCACTCGGTCGAGCTTCGAGCGCGCTGTTCGATAGCGAAACGCCTCCTCGCTGTTCACTTCAGCGTCTCGCTGCAGATTGAAAAGCTGACTATCGATCGTGCACAAGAGTTCCTCAGCGTACACGTACGAATACTCCGACTGGCAGCAAATCTTATTCAGTGCGGCGATGTCCTCACGCGCTTCGTCTTCGCTGGCAAATGGAATCTGCAAGTGTAAATAGCACGACAAATTGAACATGATCAGATCGTTTAGTTGTTTTGCCAAACCTGATTGAAAACGAAAAAAAGAGACTCACTCTGCAGAATGCGTCCACGAGGACACCGCTAAACACTGTGAAAAACGCATTTGCATTCGTAATCGAAGCGATCTCCTTGTGGTGACCAGCTTCGGAGATGCGGCGGATTGCGTACTGCAGTAGGTTGCACGACTAACGAACACAGAGAGATAGTTCGCATGGCATTAGGCGTGAGCATATACACAATCACGGGGTCACTCAGCAGCTTCATACCTTGTGGGTCTCTGCCAACTCGATCAGCATCAATCGCCACTTGCGCGCACCCAGCATTTGCGTGAGCCATTCTGGCTCGGCAGTTGAGCCGCTCAAGACATTCGACACCTACCAAAAAACACATACACGCAGACAAAAGTTAGCACTCTGATCATTTCCCATACATATAGTTCTCGTGTTCATATGCACGTACCAATTTCGGCTCGTAGTGCTGCGTCACGACATCCTTGAGGTGCTGATAAAGTATCTCCTCCGCTGGATCCCAGGTTGCGCCACCTTTGCTCTCGTGCATAGCGCCCTCCGCAACGTCGTAGGTGACTTTTTTCTCGAGCGTGCTCTTGGACACTGGGAGCGTGTCGAGCCACGAGGCCATGAGCCCAACCATCTGCGCATGGCCGCGATATGACGACGAAAGTGCTTCGACTAGGATCTCGGGACCGTTCGACTCGTTGTGCGCGCGCAAAAAGCCGTTGATGACGTTGAGCACGTTCATCTCCATGATCGCGTCGGGCTGCGAAAGTTGCTGCAGCAGACGCGTCGCCTCTTTGCCGTCCTCCGTGTCTTTCTCCTGGATTGGACGGCTCTGCATCTGGTCGTCGTCGTCACAGATGATCATGCGCGTCTCGCCGCCCATCGCGACACGTTGCTGCTTCTTCTTTCGCCAGTGGCTACTACCGTTGCCGTGGTCGTGGTTCTTCTCAGCTCCCGCAGTCGAATCGCTTCGGTCTTTCTTCACTTTCGCCTTCTTCCGCTTCTTGCTCTGCACCAACGCCTCCTCCTGGCTCGCCTGCTTCTCCGCCTCAATAGCCGCCTGATCGTCCGTCTCATTGGCTACATCCTCCTCTACTGATGCGGCATCGTCGTCGCCTCTTTGACTACTGGACGTTGCGCCTTCATCGTCGTCCTGCTCATGGCGCTTGGCTGGTTTCACGGTACCAGCAGCAGCAGCAGAACCACTGCTCTTAGCGACCTCGCTCTTCACAGCTGAGGCTGCAGCCGCACTCACATGGTCACTGCTCTTGTCCGTTTTCTTGGCCTTCGCCTCAGCCTTCTTCGTCGCTGCACTACTGGCACCTGCTGCACTCGCCGATGCTGTCGCTGCTGCACCGCCGTACGGCTTGATCTCGACGTTCTCTGGTCGCAACCACTGCGTCTTGCGGGTCGCGCGGTTATAGTAGTACGCGCGCTCGTTCTTCGGGTCCCAAAGCTCCTCCCAGTCGACCGCGTCCTTTGCCTGCTTCTTGGCGTCACCAACACTCGCTGCAGCAGAAGAAGAAGCCGTTGCGGCTGCTGTGCTGGCGCCGGCCTTGGCGTCCGCAGCCGACTCGCCGTCAAAGTCCGCGGGCTTCTCCCAGGAGCTCTGCTTGGTGGAGCGGTTGTAGTAATACACGCGCCCCTCCTTCGTGGCGTGCTCGCTCCACACACTCGTCATGGCCGCCCGCTTCTTCGCGTCGTTCACGTTATTTGGACTTTGGCGCCAGCTTTATGACAGCTGTACTGTAATACGCTTCAATAGTGGGCTTCTTGGAGCGTACCGTAATATATGTCACTCAATAGTAGACTCTAAGGAATACCGATATTGAGATCGGTATTTCCGAGCTTGCATTCGTCATCACATCCAGATTGTGTTGTACGAGCCATTTGAGAGCCATGTCGAGCGGCGATGAGGGGGCCCCAGTGGCCAAGAAGATGCACGAAGGCTACCATGGGTGGATGAAGACCATCCCAAAAAACTCACAGGTGCATTTCTGGCTTGTTAGTGGCTCTTATTGATGCGGTGGCGCGTGCAAGAGCTGACCATGATCATCATGTTCGTTCGCAGGACTTCACGCCCGTGCGCATCGAGAACAGTGCGGACTCGACCGCTGCGTCCGCGGGCAACTCGGTCTGGAACTCTGCTGGCACGTGGTGCGTAGCTGATGTCTTTGTGCTGCATGGCGTGTGTTGTGTAGTGTGGATAATAATAATGAATTATGGATGGATGGCTACGCCTGCTTGTCAGGGAGGAGAAAGACAAGTCCGAGTGGGCGCGCGAGCGCTTGAAAGAGCTTGTGCTCACGTCGTTCAGCTTCATCGACGGCGCGCACAAGGTATCCATCAAGGCTAACTCGATTGTGCGCTGCGACGGTGATGCCAAGGTGCGCTTTCATCATGCTTGCTGAATGCCTACATGACACTCACTAAGATTTGAAAATTCAATTTATAAATGTTGCAGGTCGTGTTCAGCCGAGGCAAGAAGCGCTGCGGCTACGACATTTCGCTCAAGTTTGAGTGGGCGTCCACGCGCACGGAGGAGGATGCCGAGGGCGTCGAGGACGTGACGGGCCACGTCGAGGTCCACGACTTTGACGACACGAACGGCGAGGACTACGAGATCAAGGTCACGACGGAGATGAGTCGCCAGCACGAGGTCGATGCCAAGAAGGCTGTGCTCAAGTGGGAGCCCGAGCTGCGCAAGATCTTGGCGGTCTGGAAGGACGAGCTGCTGCAACAATAACTCACACAACACAGCCACTTGTTTTCACATGTATTTCTTTTCGATCGTAGTTCGGATGCTGTCAGGCGTACTGTTTGCAGCGTGAATCAAATTGACAGAAACTGGGTGGACTGGCGCAGCACTCGCCGGGGTCCTACAGGCTAGCCACTCGACTGGACACTTGGCAAATCAAGAGCTGCGCAAAAGCGGTTGCAGACGTGGCTCTCGAAGAAAAGCTCCATGCCCGGCCGCTGCAAATTAGTGCTCCCGAATCGCGAGCAGGCGATGCAGTGGATCGCCGGGTCCGTCAAAAGGATCATCTCTCTGCGCTCGCTTGAGTCAGCACGACTAGTTGGCGGCTTCGACACTTTCAGGCCCTGCAGATCCGTCACCATGAGATACCCTTGGGTCACGACGTGTGTCCAGTGGCTGAATGCGCTCAGGTACTCACAGAACTCGCGATCTGGAGCTTTCGCAGATGCAGCACTCGGCAGCACGGCACCGACGTTGTTGATCACCTTGATCCAGTTGCTTTCGCCTAGACTCAGCGCCTTCTCCATTGTGTAGTACGAGCACTTTTCGCGTCCCGCCTCGACGATCGCGAGCACCTTGGACTTGAGGTAGCAGATCTGGTAGCGCGGATTCGCACCGCTGTCGAGCTGGAGCGTGTTGAACTTGCGTCCGAGGAACGACGCGATCGTCTGCACCTCTATGGCGATTGCGTACTGGAAGCGTTCGAACTCCTGTCTGCCGGGGCGCTTGAACGACTTGCACACCATCTCTTTGCTTATGTACTTGATGCCGTCTGCCTCTGTTTCATCAAGGCAGCCGTCGCTTGTCGCAGTGAGGTCTTCGCCGTTCCGAGTTGCACTTCCTGCCGCCCCACGCACTCGATAGAACTCTCGCGCATGGAAGGCGTTCCGCATGGACCCAGCAGAGAACGGCGCTGGCGCGATCTTTACGAGCGCTTTGCGGGACGAGCGGACGAGTTCACCGTACTCGCGGATGTCACGAATGCTCTTCGGGTGCTTGCTGCTGATCAATAGTGCTTGCACGAGCGGCAGTAAGCTCCATTGAGGCGGTTCCTTCACGAGCTCCACAACTTTCATTGGTCCTCTAGAAAGCACCATCGACTCCTTCATGCCGCGCACCAAGGACTCGGTGGAGGCCGATGTCACGCTCTCCGTGATGTGGACTGGGTTCTTCACATCGAAGCTCGTGATGGCGCGTCCGTACGCTCTCTCAAAAAGCTCCAGCATCTTGTCCGTTGACTTGTTGACCTTGCCAAAGAAATAGTCGATGCCCTTGAGTCGCAGTCGACGAAAGATTTGCTCCATCGGCTCATCGCTCTTCATGCCCTCGATCGATACTGTACAGCTCATCTCATCTGAGTACTCACTCCCGTGCGGCGGCGCATCTCCGATGTGAAAGAGCGCGTTCGTCGCCAACAGATCCCAGTCCAACGTGTCCAGCGCCATCTGCAGCGCGCCGTTCACGTTCTCAGGGCTGTCCCCACCTCCTGTAGCACGGATTGAGTCGACAAACGACTCAAAGCCACTGATGTTTGTCGAAAACGGGAAGACCTGGAACTGGTCGGCGCCATCACAAAAGTCCCTGTAGCCGAGAAACGCCACCGAGACTTTGCTGCTCGCGAGCGAGCGACTAACGTCGTCCAGTGCTTTCGCCTGTATCTGAGCGCAGATCTCGCGAACTTGCTGTTTGACATCGTTGATGTGACTGCGCATACTCCCCGTGGTGTCTACCAAAAAGGCAACGTGCACGTGCTTGAGATGGCGGACGCGCTTTATACAGGCCGCAATCTGCTTCTTGCGCCGCATGCGAACGATCTGCGCGACTTTGCACGTGTCCTTGACGACTTCCCACTCCGAGATACTCGATAATTCGCTGTCGTCTTCGAGAATCGCCAGCAAGTCTTGCTGGATCTTGCCCACGTTTCTTTTTTCCTCATGCGACGCGATTTCTAGAGTCGACCACGACAACTCGAGCTCATCGAGATTGCTTTTCTCCGTCGCGACTCTCGGCGCAAATGAATCGGTGGATGAACTCTTCGACATTGTCGTGTTGAGGCTGTTCTTTTTTCTGCCTTCTCACTTTCAGAAACGAAGAATGGCCACCGAGTTGAAACTCGATTTCGTCGTTAGAAATCTACAAGCTTCCCGCCACGAGCACTCAACGCACACTTAGTCCCGTTGGTCTTCTGCGTTGGTCTTCTTGGTTTCAGCTAACTGCCTGGTCAAAGTGACAAATTCACACCTTTGTCAGACATCGTATACTGTATATCACCATATCTACCGTACACTATAGTCATACCACTCGTGAAAATTGAGTTCTCACCGGTCTAGGTGGAAGGAGTTGTGGGAAGCGACTGAGTCCTTGCGTAGACTGTGCAGCGATTCCTCCATAAGACTCGACAGATCCGCGATCGCTGATGATGGTCGCCTTGGCGTTCTTGGCGTTCTTGGCGTACGAGGTGCCAGCGGAGTACGAGGGGTGTGAGGTGTCCGTGGGGGCGGGAATACCATTCTGAACGACCTCTCCGAGTCGTTCTCTGTGCCGTGCGAGGATGCCGACATGAGGAAATGCGTGCGAGTTGGAGTGTTTGCGCCCACGATGCTCGACGTCGTCGACTTCACCGCAAGCTTCGCCTTTCGCTTCCATTTCACCGCCTGAATAGCATTTAAACAATATTCATGAGCACAACTCAAGGTAGCAACATTATTCATACAGCTCAATTGAGACGTACGGCGTCTCGAATCTCGTCGATCTCCTTCTCGAGACGAACAATCTTGTCCTTGAGCTCTTCCTGCGCCTTCTCCATTTCCATTTGCTATGGACAGACACACAATAGTTAAACAAGTGAGTTTCAACAGTTCATCACTGATATTTCTATCACCTCAGAAGACTTACATAAGTCATGAATTGGCTCTTTAGAGTGCTGTAGGTCCTGCGCTCGGCTTCCAGCGAAGCTCGAAGCTGATCGATCGTGATCTAAATTCAAAGCATATACGTACAAGCACACACAGCACCATTGTCAGCACTCCAATGGAAAACAGCCAGCCCAGTGATAGTGTCCACAACCATTTTGAGAGATCGCACCTGGTAGTCTTGGTCCGCCTTCATCTTGTCCGTCCCGTAGGTATGCTTAGCTTGCTCCATCTTGCGCTCCAGATCCAGTCGCACTTCTTGAACATCCTGGTCTCTCTTTCTCGACAAATTCTGTGAAAGTAGACTCATCTCGCGCACGATCGTCTCTTTCTCGAATCGAAGCAAGTTGTTTGCCTCCTGCAACTGGACTTTTCGCTGTCGTAACTCTTGAATCTGCGCGTCTTTCGCTGCCGCATCGACTTTCAGAGCTGCATATTCGCGTTTGGCGTCGTCCCGAAGCTGCTTCACAGCTCGACTCGCACCGGCATACCACGGGAGTCGCTGGTACACGCTATCACCGGCTTCCTCGTGGCTCCACAGTGCATGCAAGGCGTTCTTCGCGGCTTCCAGCTCACCCAACACCGACTCTCTTCCTTCCTCTTTCGCTCTCAGAATGGCTTTCTGGCTGCTTTCATACAGCGACTCTGCAGCGCGGTCGAGCTCCGTGGTGAGTTGCTGCTCGTCTAGTTTCTCCTGCCAACTCGCGTCGCTCTCTCGGAGCATCCCCGATGGACTCAGACTGTGCGCTTTCATTATGGACATCACAAAGTTGTGGAACACGCGACACGCTCTCGTGGTTCGCCCAAGAGCTGCGCGAATTCGCTCTTGTTCGCCAGCGTTACGGTCCAAACTGACTTTAGAGTTTGATAGTTGCTCGTGAAGGTGCGAATGTTCCAACTTGAGCCGCTCAGCATCGTTCTCCAATTTGTGCAGAGCCAACTGCAGCGACGCGTTCGCGCCCTTCTCGTCTAATAACTGAGCTTCGACATTTTTCAGCTCTTGCGTCTTATTTTCCAGTCGCTGGGTGATCTGGTCGTACTTGGACTGGTCGTTCACTCGCTGGCTTCCAAACAGACCACTGATCTCCTGCTCTTTCCGGTGCAGCTGCTGCTGCCACTGCGTTCGCTCGCTCTCAAGTTGTCCCTGGACTGTGCCGATCTTGTTCTGAAGCTCCAGCGTCACCTGTTTCTCGAAATGGCCACCGGTCACAGTGAAATCCTTCTCGAGATGCCATATCGACACTTTCAGTTCCGTTTTCACGGCTTTTCGCATCTCGAGCATGTCTTTCTTCAGCTGGCCCAGATGCATCTTGTAGACCAGCAACACTCGCTGCTTGTGGAGTTTAATGTTGTTGATCTCCTTGTGCGCGTCGAACAGGAGAGCTTCCACTCGCTGCCTCTCGACAATTTCTTCTTTTACACGCTTGTCCATGGTCTCGGCCAGGTTCTTGTGGATCCGCATCAGGTTGCTGAACTCTTTGCGCTGCTGCGAGTGGTCGAGCTTTATCTGCTGCAAATTGGTTTCTTGAACCATTTTCTCCTCTTTCAGTTCCCGGAGTTCGGCTTCTAATCGGTCGATTGTGCCTTCTGCTGCACTAAGAAGACTGCGCGTCTCTGTTTCTCTTATCTCCAGCTGCTTCAGCTGATATTCGAACTGGGATGACGCACTCGAGATTTCTTCTCTAGTTTTCTCACGAATCGCTCGCTTCTCCGCTTTCAGCACGTCGTTACAGCGCTGCAGTTCGCCTTGCAGCTGACCCACTTGGCCTTGAAGTTGCTCTTGACTCCGCATCGCAACCTTCAGTTCTGCTTCTTGTTGCACTTTCAGCTTTGAGAGCAAGTCTAGTTCGTCGCTGAGTTGCGTGGCTCGTTCCTGGACTTCACTGGCAATGATGATATTTTGTCTCTCTGATTCTTGAATCATCTTGACTTGCTCTTCCAGGCGTTGGCATTTTTTCCCAGTCTCTTTCACCACAGTGCGCAGCTTGCCGATGTTGTCATTGGCTTCCTCTAGACGCTGGACGACCGTCAGTCTTGCCTCTTTGGCGTCATCAAACTCGTGCTTCAGCGCCACGAAAGCCTGACGTTCTCTCAACACTTCATGCTCCAGTCGCTTCTTCTCTTTCTTCGCATCGTCCACCGATGCCTCCAGCTTCTGGATTCCCTTGCGGACGTTGACCATGGCAGCGCGGAACTCTTTCTCCTTTCTGGTTTGAAGCTCCAGAAGCGCCTTCTGCAACTTTTCTTCATTCTGCAGCATAAGCTGAGCTTCTCTTGCTTGCAGCTCAGCCAGGTGTTGTGTCTTGGGGATTGTCTCACCTTGGCCCTCATGATGATGAGTGTCTTCTCGGTGTTGAGCTCTTCGAGCTGAAATCTTGTTCATAACGTCGACAGCTTTACCATTACCGCTTGGCCGCTGCTCGTCATTAGTGTCATCAGTCGCTTGCATGTTGAGTACCACAACACTTGGCGAAGGGGTCACAGCAGCAGCTTTTTGTGCCGATTCCGCTCGCCTTCGCTCGTCAGAACGCTCCTTTTCCAACAGCAATCGCTCGCGCTCGACCAGCAGTTTCTCTCGCTCTTCAAACTCTGTCTGCATTCTCCGATGTGCAATCTCTCTCGCGCGCTCATCATCCTTGGCAGTACGTTCTCGAGAAGCTGCCTCCGCGCGTTGCTTTCTGTCGAGCTCGTCGCTCTCTCGCTGCGATCGCTTCGTTGTCTCGTACTTTGCGGTGATTGCAGCAGCAGAGTCGAGCGCTTGCTGACGAGCGCGCAATAGTTCGCTCTGCTGGTTTTCCAATGCCGAGTCGTACTTTGCTTTCAGCGCTTCGATTCTTGCCTCTTGCTTCGCGACAAAGTCATTCTGCCATCTCGTGCGCGCTTCAGCTTCTCGTTCTTTCACGCTCTGGTGAAATTTCTTCTCAAATGACTCCTTCAGTGTTGAGATCTTGCTTTCGTACTTGTCCTTCATGTCTTCGAGGCTCTTCTCTCCCACATGAAGCTTCTCTCTCTCCTTCTCGACCTGATTCCGCCAGTGAGCAATCTCTTTCTCCAGTTTGCTCACATGATTTGCGCCTTGAAGCTTCTCTTCAGCGATTTGGCTTTCGACAATGTTGACACGCTCTTCGAGCGCTTGAGCGTTCTGCTCAGCCTTCAGAAGCGCTTCTTGGCGAAACTTTAGCTGATCAGCCAGTCGAACGAGGTCAACCTGCTTTGCCTTGAGCGCGTCGTCGCCTTGCCGCCGAGCTGCATCAAGCTGAGCCTGGATATGTCTGACCTGCTCTTCGCTTTTTTTCAGCACGGTAGCTTTTTCATGGGCCTGTTCCTTCATGAAGACTTCAACCTGCGAGCCGAAGTCCTGGTACTTCTTCTTGAGCTCGTCGTTCTCTTGCTGAAGCGCATCATATGCCTGGTTCGCGTGCGAGAGCTCTGCCTCCAGTCGCGCGATCTTACTTGGGAAATCTCTGCTCTGCTGGTGTCGAAGCGAGTCGCTCAGGTCGCGGCTCTTGGCCTCAGCGAGTGACAAAAGGTGCTGCACATGCGCGATGTCTTGCTCACTGGCGTTCTTCTCCATCTCCAGTTTCTGTTATAACAGCAACATGAACGCTCTCGGTTAGAATAAATCTATCCAAATTAATGCCCCACTAAGTAACACGCGCCTGTCTTCCTTACCACATTGACCGCCTTGAGCGCTTCGATCTCCTTCGAGAACCTCGTGAACTTATCCTGCGCGGCTTGCTCCCTTTCGTTCTCGTTCTGATTGCGCACTTGAAGCGCCTCATGTTCTCTCTGCAGCGCTTCAAACGAATGAATGCTGAGTTTAGCCTTATCCAAATCCAGCTGCAGCACATCTTTCTCCTCACGCAGCGTCTGAAATCGCTCTTCTTGCTGCACTGCGACACGCTTCTGGCCCTGGAGCTCCTCAACACGAGCGTCCAGCTGTCTCCGCGCACTCTGCGCGTCTCGCTGCACCTGCTTCCATTTCTGCTGCGCGTCCTTCTCGCGCTGCTGTACGAGCCGCAGCTTGCGCTGCACTTCGCGCAGGTCGCTCGCCTGCCACGCCACCTGGTCGCTCACGACCTTGATGTACTTCTCGCGCTCGCCAAAGAAGCATTCGTGTACGATCTCGCCGAGACGGATGCTCGCAAACTCGCTCGTGAGCGGGTTCTCCTGCAGACAGAAGACCGTCGTGTCATTCTGGATCTGAGTCACGACCTGCTGCACCTGGAGCGCAAGCGCGTGCAGACGGCTCTCGTAGGCCTCCTGCAGCGTCCGGTACCGCGTGCGGAACTTCTTCTCGACCGCCTTCTTCACCTCGTAGGACGTCACTCTATGCGGCTTTGTATCACTGTCTATCTTGTCGGAGCTACTCGTTCTTGCTCGTCGCTTTGACGTCGACTGGTTCCCACGGAGCTGTTCGTTCTCGATAGTGTGATGGTCACTGGCGTCACTCGCACTCTCGCTGTCACTGCGGCTGCTGACGTCGCTTGCCGAGGAGATCGGGGGGCGCGAGGCGAGTACCACGACGCCACTAGCCCCATGGCGCCGCATGGTCCTTTTCTTCTGCTGCTAGCAACCCTTTATGGAACGCTTACAGTACTTGCAGTCCAAAATGTTGCACGAAGGTGAAAAACGTACTTAAGTGGATAGTCAGATTTGACGGGGTGTTGGGGTGTTGGTTGTTGATTTCAATACAAAACGATATGCAGACCCTTTGGTCACGAGGATGGCCTGCGCATCCGCCGCGCGTGCGTCGCTCACAGTTCGCGATGCAGTACTGTGGATAGTAGCCACATCCTCTCTCTCTCTGTTATGTGCACTTAGTGGTGGCTGCTGGCCTTGAGCGTGCGGCGCGGCGGGTAGTCGAAGAGCGACGGCACCGTGCGCCCTTCGTAGAAGCTCACGAGCGTGCGCGCCTCCGTGGCGACGGTCTCGGCGTTGAAGCCGAACTGGTCCTTAAGCTGCGCGATCGTCGCGGACGCGCCGAAGCGGTCGAGGCCGAACTGCGCGTGCGAGTAGTCGCTCCAGCCAAACGTGGCGGCGGCCTCGACCGAGAGCGCCGGAATGCCCTCGCCGAGCACCTGCTTCTTGTACTCGACCGACTGTTCGTCGAAGAGGTCGCGGCACGGCACCGACACAATGCGCACCTTGTACGGCAGCAACTTGGCGGCCTCGATCGCGAGCGACACCTCCGAGCCCGAGGCCACGATGACCAAGTCCGGCTGGCCTTCGAACGACGAGACGACCTCGCCATTGTCTAGCAGCTGGAGCACGTAGCCGCCGAGCGCAACCTTGTCCGCCGACGAGCCCTCCAGGTGCGGGAGGCCCTGGCGGGTGAGCGCGAGCACCGACGTCTTGGTCGAGTTCTCGACGGCGCAGATGTACGTGCCGACGGTCTCGTTGCCGTCCGCTGGGCGGTACACGTACATGTTTGGCATGGCACGGAGCGAGGCGTTCATCTCGATCGGCTGGTGGGTCGGACCGTCCTCGCCAAGGAAGATGCTGTCGTGGGTCGCAATGTACAGCACGCCGAACTGCGAAAGTGCGCTCACACGCACGGCGCCGAGCGCGTAGCCGATGAAGTTGTAGAACGTCGCGCAGAACGGACGCAGCGCGCCGTGGGCAAAGAGACCGTTCGAGATCGACGCCATGGCGTGCTCACGAACGCCGAAGCGGATGTAGCGACCGATCGGCGTGTCCTTCTGGAAGTCGCCTGACATGGTGAGCTTTGTCAGGTTGGACGGCGTCAGGTCGGCCGAGCCGCCGACAATCTCGGGCAGAGCGGCCGCCGTGACATTGAGCGCGATCTCGGACAGCTGGCGCGTGGCCAGGGCCTTGTCCTTTGGCGTGTACACTGGAAACTTGGCCTTCCAGTCCGCAGGCAGCTTGCCCTCGAAGCGACGCACATACTCGGCAGCGAGCTCGGGGTACGCGGCCTGGTATTCCGCGAACGCCGCGCTCCACTTGCCCTCAAGCTCCGCACCGGCGACCGTGCGGTCGTAGTACTTCTTCACCTGTTCTGGCACATAGAACATCTCGTCCTTGAGGCCAAACTTGAGCTTGGTGGCGCCCAAATCGTCCGCCTTGAGCGGCGCGCCGTGAACCGAGTGGGTGTTCTCGAGCTTCGAGCCGAGGCCGATGATGGTGCGGATCTTGATCAAAGTCGGCTTCTCCGTCTCCTTCTTGGCCTCGGCGACCGCCTTGTTAATCGCCTCGTGGTCGTAGTTGCCGTCGTCGACGACGATCACCTGCCAGTTGTACGCCTCGTAGCGCTTCTTCACGTCCTCCGTGAACGACAGGTTGGTGTGGCCGTCGATGGTGATCTGGTTGTCGTCGTAGAGCACGATGAGCTTGCCGAGGCCAAGGTGGCCGGCCAGCGACGAGGCCTCCGAGGAGACGCCCTCTTGGAGGCAGCCGTCACCGCAGATCACGTACGTGAAGTGGTCGACGACGTTGTGGCCGTCGCGGTTGAACTCGGCGGCGAGGTGCTTCTCGGCGATCGCGAGACCCACGGCGTTCGAGATGCCCTGTCCGAGCGGACCGGTCGAGACCTCGACGCCCGGCGTGCAGAAGTTCTCTGGGTGGCCCGGGCACTTGGAACCGAACGAGCGGAACGACTTGAGGTCGTCGAGCGCCACGTCGTAGCCCGTGAGGTGCAGCATGCTGTACTGCAGTGCGCAGGCGTGGCCGTTCGAGAGCACGAAGCGGTCGCGGTTGCTCCACTTGGGGTTCTTCGGGTTGAACTTCATGTGCTTGGAGAAGAGCACGTGTGCCATCGGCGCGCAGCCCATGGGCGCGCCTGGGTGGCCCGAGTTGCCGGCGGTCGGCTGGTCGGCCGAGAGCATGCGGATCGTGTTGATCGCGAGCTCCTCTTCGCCGATGCGCGGCTTCTTGTCCACGTGCGAGGTCATCTTGGATGGAGAGACGGAGGGGGGCGAGGCGAGGTGAGGGGGGCGAGTCTGCTTGCGCGGCGCGAGGCGAAACAAGGAATGGCATGTGTCCTGTGGCCGGCGGCGCAGTTGTTTTTGGATCTCCTCGCTCGATCGCATATTTTTTTTGGTAGGTGGGACACTTTTATCCAATGGCAGCGTAGGACAGATTTTTATCCAATAACAGAGCAAGTTCATCGCGCATTCAGCCAATGAGAAGTAGTTTTGACCCTAAACCTAACATGTCTTGAGCTTATCAAACTAGCGATTGCGTAACCAACTGCTGCTTCGTTTTTGATTTTTTGGGGTGACGCGCCGACCACAAATAGATTTGAGCCACTCTCCAACTTACAGTGAAGCTTCAAGACCGTTCAAGGCTTCAGTGGTGCTTCGAGCTTCTTTGCTGTAGAGTATGCCGAGTCAATTTGCACCAGCTACACCAGTCGCATGGACTGGTTCCTGTTTTTAAATCGGGTTAATAATGACGTAATTGCGCACGATGACGGAGTGCAAAATGACACGACCACATGCAGCATGCACAGCAGTTTAGAGACATATCTGGACATGTGCAGCAATTGCACTATTGCAGCAGCAAATGGAGCGGCAGCAGTACGAATCAAGCAAATGTGTAGGAAGGCAGGAGGAGCCCGTCGTCAATCATCATCTTGGTGGGGAGCCCAAAGTGTTGATGCCCTTCGACTTTAGCACTTCACTTTCCAAACAAACTGCTTCACTTGCTTGTTGTATGCTTGAGTGTCCAATTTTCACGATTTGTCTCTCAATTAGAAATATAAATTCAATATACAGCATATGATTAGATTTGAAGAAAGTACCGTAGTTTAGATGTCAAAAGCGCGAAAAAGCAATTGGCGAGCTCACATTTTGAAATCTGTGGCGTGACGACTCACGAGGACGATGCTGGAGAAGCACACGTACGAGCTCTTCGAGGGCAGGTGGGTTCCGCTCCAGCTCGCAGCACTATGTGCACTTGCGCACTGTCCTGCTGATCCACCTGGTGTCTAAAAATTCACGCGTGTGCGTCCTAAATTCGTTGTGGCAGAACGCTCCACACGGCCTTCTACAAGGACGTGAAGAACAGCGCCGCGCTGCACAAGGCGCTGCTGGAGCAGGAGTTCGACGTCGCGTTGATCAACGCCAGTCTGGTGCGTACCAACCTGCACATTGATCGTCTGGTGCGGCAGTCATATGAAATTGAATTGCTAACGATGCGCATGCGCACACAGCTCGTCGACCCGTTCCAGATCCACGCGTCGGCGTCGCGTGCGCTGCTGTGCGAGACGACGACCAAGCTCACGACCAAGAGCCTCCACGCAGAGCTCGTGTTCAATCTCGCGGGCTCGCGCAACGTGACTGAGTCGTTCCGCCGCTTCGGTGTCTCGGACACGTGCACGGCGCTCGTGCTCTGCGTGTTTGACGCGGACGAGGCCGCACTCGCGAGCGCAGCGACGCTCGTCGACGGCACGCTCGCGCCATTCAACGAGCTAGGCCAGCACCTGGCGCCTGCGGACATGAAGCTCATCAAGAAGTTCTACAAAATCCAGGAGCTCGAGCTCGGGAGCTCATCGCTCGCGGACGCGATCATTTGCAGAATAGCGACTAAGAGCTGCAGCAAGTAAGGTGGGTGGTTTACAGCCAATCATTTTAACACAATAGCACAGCAGTGAGGGTGAGGGAAGAAATACATAATATTCGTGCTGCCCACGAAGGGCTTCCAGTTATTACCAATGCAGATCCAAAGCAAGAGCTCGCATTGCATCAGCGTTAACTCAGCTCATAGAGCCTCTTGAGCGAAGCGATCTCGTTCAGCTGGTTCTCATCACCAGCTTCTGTCTTGAGCCGCAAGTGGTCAACAACCCACACCATGTCCTCCTTCTCACGAGCGCTCAGGAGCATCACGACCATACTGAAGCGCGGCACCTTGGTCAGTTTCTTGGCGAACTCCAACACGAACCGCGTCTCGCGGTCTCCACTACTATCTGACGATAGCATGGCGTGACGGAACACGTGGAACGCATCACAGAGGATGTCCGGCTCAATAGAGTTACGGAAAATCGCTGCCAGCTGGGTCGGCTGGATGAGCTTGAGGTACTCAGCGCGCAGACTGAGCAGCTGCTGTCGTCTTTCACTGGAGTCCTTAAGCGCCAGGGTCTTCCAGACGCGACCAAACTCGTACGAGGTCGCCGGCGCTTTCTTCGGAAGTTTGGGGCCGACGGTCCTTACGCTGCTGGGTGCAGGAGCAACTGAAACTGGCTGTGGTGCGTCGAGTTGTGCTGCGTTGGTTGGCTTTACTGGTGGCTCTGGAATCGGTTGAGACAGTGAGGCGACGTGCTTATCCAGCAGGGCGCCGTGTTTCTGAGCCGCATGTTTCACAGCCACAGCACTATTTTCAGCAGCATTTTCTTTGTCATCTGCTTCTTCGTTTTGAATTTCCTCAATGGTGATCCCAATGCGCTTCGTTTCCATTGGCTCTGGTTTAGGCTCATTGTCAGTACTGTCAATGACCTTGATGGTGAACTGCGTTCGCCTCGGTGCGCGCTTGATCGCTGTTCGAATGAGCTCTTTGGTCGAATTGATCTGGCTCTGAAGCTGTCGGCTCTTTGGATCCAATTCCGACGCGTGCTTGAAATCCAGCAGCGCCAGGCGGTGCTTCCCGAGCGAGTTGCGCGCAGTAGCTCGGCGAGAGAGCGACTTTAAATGGGTGGGGTCGACCTTGAGTGCGCGGTTGCAGTCGTCCTCGGCTTTGCCAAACTCCCGGTTCTTCAAGTACGCCATCGCGCGATTTGAGAGCACGACCGCGCTCTTTGGATTGTACCCGAGACAGCGTGTGTAGCACTTGATCGCAGCCACAAAGTCGCCGCGCTGGTAGTGTGCATTACCCTCTTCGCGCTCCAGGTCTTCACGACTTTTCGTCGGGGGCGTTGGCTTGACCGTCACTGTGGCTTTGGGGTTTGAGATGACAGTAGCTGCCGGGTGTGAAGCTACTGCTGGGGTCAGTGGAGCTCTTCCATTCTAAACGGACAAGATGATGCGGATGTATACAAATTATAAGCATCGAATCAAATTCATCATCTACACAGAAAAACCAATGCATAAGTACCTTGCTATCGCTGCTCGAAGACTGTGGCGCCTCATCTTCGTCAGCCTCTCTCAGTGCTGCGTCCTGCAATCACAACGCACACATAGATACACATGGTGGATGAGAACACTCATGGACCTTCACCCCCATTGCCTGAAACAAATACAGCAACGCACCACGTCAAACTTGGCCCACTTGTTGTATCCCTTGTCGTGCGTGTGCGCAGCCGGTGCGACGTGTTTCTTGTTTGCTGCCTCACCAGCAGCGCCGTTAACGCTGTTAACTTGTGGTGTGGTTGCCACACTCACACGCTGACGCACTCGTGGCGCAGGCGTCGCTGCCGCTGAAGGCGCCGCACTTGTGCGCGCTTTCTTGCGCGCGTCTTCCTCCTCGTTCACGCTCTTCTCCCACGAGTATAGATCCGAAAAGTAGTCCTGCAGCTGCGCCGCGTTCGTGCGGATCTGGTGCTGCACTTCGATCACCGACGCGGCAGCGCCAGGCTGCGCAGAGGAGCTCGTCGCCATCGTCCGTGGTACTTCTTGTTGCTTGTGATGCGCTTGTGACCCTTTGGCATCTTTCGACAGAATTAATTTACAGAGGCTAAACTAAACTACTTTAGCAGGTAATCATGTTCCAGAGGCAACCCGTTGCATAAATACGGCCGCACTACATACAAACTTTCATACTAAATGATGAACACAGAAAACCCGCTTTGCAAGGACGCGTGAACATTGTGGAGCTCTTCACTTTTGTATCAACGCACATCACAAACTGCAACTCCATCAAGAGACGAGATCCACGAGCCGCAAGCATGGCGCAGAGCAGCAAGAAGCCGCACATGGAGGTGCAGCGCGCGCTCATCGACAAGGACTTTGACCGCTACGTGCTATCGGCTGGCGGCGTCGACAAACTGCTCGCCACGCTCCCCGTGCGCGTGCTGGAGCCGCTCAACGCCGCACACACTGTGCGCAAGGCACTCTGGGACGCGCGCGTGCACTACAACGCGCTGCTCGCCGACCCGTTCCTGAGCGACAATGTAAAGAGCGTCGCGTACTTTATCTCGGCAGAGTACGAGCTCATGCAGGTGGTTTTCAGCAAGGTGCGTTCTGGATAGCTATGGCCATGATCTTGTGCATTGGCACGTTGTGCTAATGGTTGCTGCCTTGCCTGTACACATGTGCATCAATTGTAGAGCGAGGGCTTGAAAGTCCAGAAGCTGTACCAGCTGACAGTGTCTACGAGTCGCCAGGAGAACGCGTCGCTGCAAGTCGCTGGACGAGGATTGATTGTGTACTGCGATGGCAACGGATCCTTCGCGTTCTTGAAAGCAGACAGCGACCCTCTTGACGCTGCAGCATGGCGGGTGGTCTACGAATGCGAGCCGATTGGAAATGCAGCCACGTTGCTGCTCGGCGCCTCTTTTGATGACGCCACGCAGCGCTTCCATGTACTCGCGACCGAGCTGATTGACTACAACGACAAGGACGCAGTCTACCGCCTGTACCTGGTCGACGTGTTCAGTGCAGCAGCGGACAACTCGATGGATGTTGACACTAGTGCTGTCGTTGGGCTCGAGCATGTCGCGACGGAGATCGCAGTGGTCGCATCGCTTCCATCCTACGTGTCGTTCGCTGACTCGGAGCTGTTGCTTCTTGTGGAAGGCAAGCACGAGGTGATGGTCGAGTTGGCGGAAACCAAGCCGGTGGTCGAGCAATTAATGGAAGACAGTGAAGAAGCCCACACGATCCCCCACAAGCGCCACCACGACGAATCGGATCTCGATGACGAGCTAGGCGAGCTGCTCGCGAAGCTGCCTCGTGCTGGCATCGGCTACCACGGCGACATTTCCGGCATCAAGCACACGCACGAACTGGCGATGGACCTCAGCAAGCCTCTTGAGGAGCGTTTTCAGAAGTCCAGCACGCCATACAGCACCCTGGACGAGCCGCTGCACAGTGCGCCAGACGGGACCGCTCGCAATACCGCCGAACGGATTGCTCGCGAAGGCAAACTGGAAGTGCCGACGCCCGACTCGGTCTTGGGCGGCTTTGAGGAGTGCGACGACATGGACCCGAATGCCACTGCTGCCATCTTGCGCGTGAGTCTTAAGCCGCATGACGTCGCAGTGCTCGACAAGTACGATGTACACTGCCGCAAGTTCCGATACCTGTGCCAAAGCGCGCGTGTCCAGCCTCAGGCTTCTTCACTAGCGCACCCGACGTTGCTCTTCCAGCACGACGTGCACGGCCTGGTATTTGAGGCGGAGTCTGCACGATTGGCGCTGGCGCACAGAGCGACGCTACCGGCGTTCGGATTCGTGCAGGCGTCCAAGCAGCAGAAGAAGTTCATGACGCTGCACCCGTCGGGCACGTTCGCGTGCATTGGCGAGTTTGAGAAGCGCATTTTCGTGTACCACGGCGCGGCCGCGGACGAGAGTGAGCTCGCGAGCCACACGCGCAAACAGAACGTGGTAGAGTTGGGCGACCACCAGCTTCTCGGCATGCGCATCACGAGCGACACGACTGTGCTGGTGCTCACGCCGCACCACGTTGTCGCGATCACCGTCCCAGTCTGACGCAGCATGCTTGACAAGCGAGTGATTCAGATTCAGGACATAAACAATAGTAACTCCATTTGTATCCAATCATCGCTTTGTTTGGGCTTTTTGGGAGTTCTTGATTGGCTGAAATGTCGTGGATATGGTGGTGGTGGAGACCAGTGACAAAGACGCTCACCACATTCCAAGAGCTCACGTGACGATGGCGCTGCTTTCCCAGATGCGCCGCATGCAGCCGGCCGCCATGGCCGTGGCCAGAGCCACCACCCGCAGGTACGCACTTTGCACACCTGTCTACATGGCTCCACGCGGTTTATACAAAGCTTTGCGTGACGGCGCGAGTTGCCGAACTACAATGAACACTCGACATGAAACTCACACTCTCTTTTTCTTCTTCTTGTGATGATCTCCCTATCTCTCTGTTGCTATGAATCACGCGCAGTGGTGCCCGCGTCCCATTCCCGGCCGCGAGAAACGTGCGCTTCGACAGCAAGTTCTCGGCGATGCAGCTCATGATGGCGCCTGCGTCGAGCGCCACGTTCGGCAGCAGCCACCGCTCATTCTCGTCGACCCCACTCGTCTCTGGGTACGCCCCGCGACGACATTCATGCAGCATCTATGTATAAGAGCGCTCACATGTTGTGCTGTGTATATCTACAGACTTGCGGAGGACGACAAGATTGTCGCGGCGTCGCCAGCTGAAGCTGCGAACCAGGTCCTCGACTCGGCTGCCGGTACGTTTGTATCAAGTCAAAGCTCTTGTAACATAAGCTTGCCCAGTAGCTCATTTGGTATATGTTATATATCCATGTGGGAACTCATCATCAGGCTCGATCGAGTACTCGAACGTCGCTGACCTGGGCTTTGGGCTCTCGGACATTGCGATTCGCACGCTCGACGTGATCCACGCGACCACGGGCCTGCCGTGGTGGGCGACCATCATCGCCACGACCTTCGCGGTGCGCACGGTCTTCTTTCCGATCACCATCATCTCGGTAAGATGCACTGCGTGGCTTCTGACATGCATGACATTATCGTTTCTAACAACTCGCGTATCATTGGCGTTTATAGCTGCGCAACTCGGCCAAGATGAAGGCATTCCAACCCGACATGGAGAAGCTCAAGGCCGAGATGGATGGCATGCCGCAGAAGGACCCGAACACGGTCAAGCAGTTCCAGGTCAAGTACAAGGCGCTCATGAAGAAGCACGGCGTGAACCCGTTCCTGGGCATGATCACGCCCATGAGCCAGATCCCTGTCTTCCTTGGCTTCTTTTGGGGGCTCCAGGAGATCGCCAAGTACTTTCCAGAGTACAGCACCGAAGGCGCGCTTTGGTTCCAGGACCTGAGCGCCGCGGACCCGACGCTCGCGTTGCCCGTGATCTCGTCGGCGCTCATGATCGCGTCGGTCGAGCTCGGCGGTGACGCGCTCCCAGAGGACTACAAGGAGCAGGTGACCTTCGGTATGCGCGCGCTCGCGATCGTGATGATCCCCATCACGATGAAGTTCTCGTCGGGCATCTTCGTCTACTGGGTTAGCTCGAACCTCTTCACGGTCTGCCAGACCGCGGCGCTGCGCGTGAACCCGATCAAGCGCTTCTTCAAGATCCCCGTGGTTGAGACGCGCAAGATCCCGGCGATCGCGACCAACATGTCGCCCTTCCAGGCGGCCGTCTCGCGCGCCAAGGAGGGCGCGACGATCCAGACCCACGCGCACAAGCCAAAGCGAAACAACAACAAGAGAAACTGAAGAACATAGACCATCCCCACCTGAACGGGGGAACGAGAGATGTTCTACGATCACTCTCTCATAGACGATTCTTTTGCTCGTATAGCAGTTTGCTGAACAGCGGAACACAGTGTTAGCAAATGTATCGCTTGGCTTCTTGCATTCTTGTTATTCGCCTGACTGAGGACGTGCATCGTTGTTCTCTTCGACCTGGACGATCTCAAACTGGTCCGGGAGGTACTGTTTGTTTGTCATTTACGACAACAAGGCGGTTAGCTGTGCAAGCCTAGGAGGGCAAGAGCAAACATGATGGCTTCCTTACCTTGATCTGGGGGCAGAGTGACGGCGGGAGGAACCGTGCGTGGTCCTGGCAAAAGAGTACACGCGTGGCGCTCTCCTCCTGCTCCAGCTCAGCGAGCTGGCGTCGCGTCTCCTCAATCTGTTCGTATAAAACATCAGATTCACAAAATTTGTTAGCTTCAAACCTAAGACAGATAACAACATAATGGATGTGCGCACAATTTGCGAGACTTTGTGCTCGTACTGCCGGCGGCGAGCGAGCTCCGGGGCAAGTTTCAGGTGCGATCCCAAAAAGTGATGATAGAAATCGCGCAGGCTGCGCAGCTCGTCAAAGAGCGTCTGTGTCTCTGCAAAGACCGAGTCATAGCTGTTCAGATAATGAGAAAAGTCAACTTGGTTAACGCGACTTTGGTTTTTATAGCATGGGAATGTATAGCGTTTGCGTACTGAGGGTGGATGTCATTGATGGTCGTGAAGTAGAGCCGCAGGAAGCGGTCACACTGCTCCATATCCACGAAGAACCCCACCTGTTCATTCAAATAATTATACGTTGTAGGGAATAATTAGTCAAATCGTTGGCTGACAGGTCAT
>JAASFV010000326.1:0-26062 GCA_023334015.1 Globisporangium paddicum
CCACAGGTATATTCTCACAGTGCCCTGGCGTCCTCTCTCACAATTGAATTTCCTCGAGAAGGTTGTACTCAAAGCGCAAACAGCTGAGTCTTCCGCGGCATGGCCAAGGGGAGCTAGATGCAAATCGCGCGTGAATTCGGCTTGAGTCGTCCCGTCAGTGCTTCTAGAGCAGAATGAGTGAGTATCGTGGGCCAGGATCCCAGTTTACACGTACAACTGGGGACTCTGGAGCTTCTTGACCATCTTCTTGTTCGCGCAAGTCTTCGGGATCGTGTTCAGCACTGCGCGATCACAGCAACACCTCACTTACGGGCAAGACCTTCTCGACAGACTGTATCAAATCAGGGCTTTAACGACGAGCCGTACTTGGATCGGATGATCGTGTGCACGCTTCAAGGTCGCTTGTACAAGCCCGTGCAACTCAGCGCCGCGCTGAGCTCCAGCATTGCGACTGTGCTCGATACGACGGGGGCAGCAATCAACAGCTATCACGTTTGTTCTCGAGATCAAATCCAGCTGGAGCAAGCAACCGCTGAGAGGTACATACATCTCTGCAGCGCAATCGACGCCATTCTGGAAGGGATTCTCGACAGCTGCTCGATACTCAGGTACAACATCACACGTGATGTGCTTCATATCGTGGGAGATGTCGAGGGTTCCGAACTGAAGGTCCTAGCTGATACGCTGCCGATTCTGCTCATGCCGTACTGGGACAACGGACTGCACGCTCGTTACGTGATTCCAGGGTGGGACGGCAGTTCGTGTATCTTCAGCCTCGCCGACGATTATGGCTTGAATACTGAACAATCCACGAGCTTCTTTGGCATAGCGCAATTGCTGTACGCCAACACGACTCTGCAATGGCTTGGCCGGGGCGGCGGGGCATGGAAAAATGGGTGGTACGAAGATTGGAGCGGAATGAAATGGTATAGCTCCGACCCGACTTTTGCACTGTTTCATCGGCAATTCAACACACAAATAGGCGTTGAAATCGATCGAGCGCATGTCTCTGATGCCACCCCGCACCTCGATTCATGGGGAGCCTTTCTCTGATTATCAGAAGTAACGATCAAGTATAATCCCATCGCAGTCTCGAACGGATACCGGTTCGGCATGTTCATGTACGAAGAATTCCAAGAAGACGTGGTCTTCTGCACGTACAGCGTCGTCATCATGATCTCGAATTCGTCGCTGGGTCTACTGCTTTTCCGATGGCTCATCACACTCACCACCTCCCAAAAGAGCGTCATCTCTGGGAAAACGAAGCTCATCCCAATCGGACTTGGTTGTATCTCGTCCTCCCGATATTTCAGTCTCCTGCCAGTCATGCTTCTCTCATGGCTCAAGACCACACTCGCTGCTTTCTTCGCGGTTGGATGCTTTTCTACTTCAGCCTCCTCAGTCTGCTCGCTAAGCTCCTGCAACGTCGGGTCAGTGACGCGCTTTTCAGTCCCACCCTCGTGTTCTTCTACTTTATGCATCTCTTCCGATTCATACTCGCGCAGTCGGACTAGTTCGAGTTCGACGGTCGAATCGCCACGGTGTTGCTTGTCGAAGAAATTTGACGAGCCCAAGCTGACAGAGTTCTTAACCACCGATGCAGCTCTACGCATGAACGGCAACATCAAGTCGCTCTTCACGATCAAGATGGTAGTGCTGGGGCTCAACCTGGCTCCATTATTGTGGTCCACGAGCACCAACAAGTCGAGTGCTGACGTTCTGCCTCTGGAGATCAAATAGGTGCTCGTCGTTCGCGCTGTCACAGTTGGTGGACTCGGTCGTCGATTCCAGTACGAATTCACGATGCGCACTGCTGGCAAGGAGAAGGGTCCTGACGAGCAAGTCAAACCGCCTTTGCTGTCGTGCTACGAGCTCGCTCGTCTCGGATACGCCGTTCTCGGCGACCGGTACTTGCTCTTCGTCAAAGATTGGTTCTGTTTCATGATGTCTACGCCCGTGCGGTCATATCAGCCATTCTCCAATCTTCAGGTGCTCCTGGGCGATCGCCCAGGAGCAAGACAGGTCGAGCCGAATCAACCCGCAACCCCGCTTGGTCAACGTTCGAGGCTCGGAGCTGGCGAGAGTCCGGTACTTGGATCTCTCTCTTCGACCTTTTCAGTGAGGCTGATGCCCACGCTCGCGATTTGGGCATGCGGCGTATCTTTCAACAGTGCCAGAGATGATCGAGGTCAAAATAAACCGAAATCTTCACTATCCAGAAACGGCCGCTGGTCATGGGGGCGCGTGCTGGGTTGTTTCACCTGAAACACTTCACAGCTGAGCTGCACGTCGTGACGCCGCTACGCCGGCAACCGCTTCGATTGTGCATGATGTTTCCCGTGAGATCGCAGTTCCGCGAGAGCATCAACGCAAGTATTTTCCCGACCGCCCCTGAGCGAACCAAGTCGACACCATTCCAAGATGATGGCAAGCCCGGTCGATGCAGCTCTGGTCGATGGGAGTTTCTTTCGCTCTTCGGCAGCATGTACAACTGGTCACTCTGGACGTTCATCTTCGTGCTCGTGACGTCGCAGCTGCTTGGAGTGATCTGGAATTCGTCGACGACGCACGAGTATTCCGTCTACGGGCGTGATCCTGCGCTTGGAGCTGTCATCGTGGAGGGAACAAACGACGTCCCGTACACCGACAGGTCAGTCGTGTGCGTATTGGTGGGGAGACAGTACAAGCCTGTTCAGCTTCAGAAAGCTCTGATGGCGAGCGCAACCACTATAATCGACACGACTGGTACCTTCGTCCACGGGTACCGCGTCATCGAGCGCAATGAGCTCACCTTCGATTCGGGTACAATGTACGTCAACACGTGCGACGCAATCGCTTCGACTCTCGACAACATCATCGACAGCTGCATGGCGCTGGGATATAATGTCACGGACGACATGCTTCGCATCGTGGATGGAATCGACAGTCGGAGTATGAAGCTGATCCCAAATTCCTTGCCAGTCCTCATCATGCCCTTCTGGGACAAGGCTCCGACAGCGCGATACGCTATCCCGGGCTGGGATGGAAACGCTTGCGTTTTCCGTCTTGATGGGCGCTATGAACTGGATTCGGAGACGCGAGGAGTACTTCGAACCACGAGCCGGGCTGTACGCGAAGCCAAGACGATTGAGTGGCTTGGGCGACCGGGTGGAAGCTGGCGCAACGGCTGGTACGAGGACTCGAACGGATCAAAGTGGTATTCGGATCTGCTCAGCACAAGCACGAACACGAACACGTCATTCGGCCAGCATGTCTTCGATACTACGACGACAGCTGAACTTGATTACTCCAACTTGACTGAGTGCAGTAGCTTTGCGGTCAATGAGGCATGGGGCTCCAAGATGACTTCCACGAAGTCGATGAAGTGGTTCAACTCGGTGACGATTGGAAATGGATCCAAGCTTGGGCTGTTCTGGTACGAAACCTATCAAATAACCGTGGTGACGAGTGAGTATGATTTGGAAACGCTGATCTCCAACATCGCACTTGGCTTCGTGATGTTCCGCTGGCTGGTATGCATGGCTGCGCTCCAGAACGGTAATCGCCTTGGAGTGACGCAGTGGTGCACAATCGGCATTGGCTCCATGTCGTGCGCTCGGAACTTCCACTTCTTGCCGATCGTCCTCATGCCACGATTCAAGACGACACTGGCGGCGTTCTTCACGATCGGCTGCAAGTTCGAAGGCAACCAGAGCTCGCTTTCTGAGAACTGGTTCGTGATGTACCCAGCCATATGCGAGTTCATGTTGTTCTACTACAGCATCTTGAACATGATCGCCAAGATGCTCCGCCGCCGAGTAAGTGATCATCTCTTCGGTCCGACGCTGATGTCCCTGTGCCTGCTGCACTACTTTCGAGACGAGTTCGGGCAAGCTGGCTGGTTCCATATCAACGGGCGAGTTACCACACTCATCCAATCTGCGGAGTTCAGCGATCTACGACTGTTCGACTTCCTCAAGTCTGGGATAGCTTTGCGCTTGAACGGAAACGTCACTGGGCTTTTCGCATTAAAGCTGGTTGTCGTGGCGATCAATGTCCTCCAGCTCTTCGTTCGCTGGCAGGGTACCTCGCTGAAGGGACGAATCAGCAAACGGAACGCTCCTTGCGATATCGAGAAGGCGCTGGCGATCCGCGCAGCTTTCGTCGGTGGGCTCGGACGCTCCGACATTTACGATCAACAAGGCTCAGACACAACGTTCTCCACGCTGAGCAGCTACGAGGTCATTCGCCTTGGGTACGTTGTCATTGGTGGCAAGTACCTCCTCTCGATTGCAGACTGGCACACGCTCTTCATCCTATCTCCAGCGCGATACCTCCGGCAGCCGCCGAATTTCCGCGTCACGCTCTTTACAATCGTCGAGAAGCAGCACGGCGCCAAAACTCGAGTAACCATTGACGATTATCCCCACGTCTGCCGTCTCAATGACCCGCGCCTTCAATCCATATCGGTGCTCGACATCACCGTGCATCCATTTAACTGATCCGCGAGCCCCATGTCAGTGAGTCGTGGGATACTACTAGATATTGTACGCAACATCAACAGAAATTCGTCAGCTTGGAACCTTTTTCCGAGTGTCATACATAATAAACAACTATAGCACCATGTATTTATTGCACATATCGGTACTAACAATTGCTTTCATTCAGCGAAATTACCGAATGGACTGGTAGTTTTGAAGAATTTGGTCGATTTGAAGAAAGGTTTGCTGGAAAAATGCTTCATCCACGTTGTGCCGATCGTACTGGTGCAAGTACGCGCCACTGGAGAACATTTGGTAGGCCTTCTCGACAGTGGTCGCCAGTGTCGGGATGATGGCTTTCGAGTTGCTGATGAGAAGTGCGAGTTAGGATAAGCCAGTAATGGGCGACGGCAAAGATGTGTTACGTACCTCACTAGAGTTGCCGTCTTGTCGTACGAATTAAAGGGCTTCGTTGACGTGAGCCAGCTAAATGGCCGCGGATTCCATTGCGAGTACAGTGATGTCTGGTTGAACGCAGTGACGTCCGCCAAGACAGACTCTTTTCCTCGCAAAAAGAGCAAGCTGGAGACTGCAGTATTCCACAATCGACCCTTCTCTGTCGCCAACGAGATCTCCCAGTCGATACCTTCTTCAAGAGGCGAGTTGGCCACTTGCATCTGCAGTGAACAAACAGGAAAATGGTATCATAGAGCACAAACGCGAGCCGATTTCAAACTAGGTTTGTCCAACATACCTGGTGCAAGTGCTTGAGGATACCTGACCACGTGTGTGTGCTAAACTGCTTCGACCTGTGAGGCATCTGCGGAATCGTCTTGATATCTAGCAGTTTGTAACCCTGAAAAACATTGCAATTGTTAGTGCGTGTCGAATATTCTCCACACAAGAGGACACTGTAAAGTGCATCAAAAGTGTACCGGATGCGCGCAGAGTTCCTGAATGATCTCAGTAACCGGCTCGTGGTGTCCGTTGGGCAGCTCGCGGGACTCGACGGGGAGGAACGCGGATGCCAAGTGAGTCGCCAGCACGCTGTTCATCTCGTGGAACGAAGGGCTCTTAATGCGCAGCAGCTTCTGGCAGATTGCGTTCGCCGAGTCGTTCTGCAGCACGAAGATGCCGTGAGAGACTGCCGAAAGGCTCGCCATTGTGAGCATCGCGTTGTAGTTCTGCACGATTACTTCGCCCGACTGATAGGGCCACACGACTGTGTTGAGAAGGTACGACGACGGGTAGTAGTCGGCCAACTGCTCAGTGAGGAAGGACCCCAGGCCAGATCCAGTGCCGCCAGCGACGCTTTGCAGTGTAAGGAAACCCTTGTGTAAGTCGCATCGCTCCAGTTCCTAAAAATGAAAGTGCACAAACATCACACATCAGTACTGATAGACGCATTGCACATATCATCATTGCAGACTCTCACGTACCGTCTGGATCAGATCCAGCAGCTCGGTTTGGTTCTGTGCGCCGTGCACCGCGTAGCCATACGCCCAATTGTTGCCCGAGCCGCTCTGCTTCGTGTACGTATTCGAGTGTTCGTAGCGCCAGTGCAGGCCTCTTGGTGATGTTGATATTGCCTTCTGTCGTACTGCAGGCGTTGCGGTTCGCGAGGCAGACGCCTGCAGACACTGCTGAACCACCTTGGGCTCCATGTCGATGAGCACTGCGCGCGCCGTGCTGCTCGCCTGGGGCGTGACGATCGAGCGGTCAGACGCATGACTCGCGCTCTCGCGAAAGAACGCGCTCTGCTGCTGCGCGTCGGTCTCGTCCGCGAGCTTCTGGAAGAGCGCGCCGCCGAGCTGGTTGCCGCACTGGCCGATCTGCACTGTCAGCATGTTGCGCACTCGTGGTTGAAGAGTTTCCTATTCGAGGGTGTAATTTTACGAAAGTAGACAATATGATTACATGTATTACAGATAATGACTAAACCTCCATAAATACATATTCGTATAGACAGCAGACCCTCTCTAAGAAGATCCTCTCCACGCAAATCAAAGCTAAACAGCCCCCTTATTTTCCCCACACAAAGCGAAAGCAACCAACCGACACCATCAAGGCCGACGACCAAGCCAACGCGACGCGATGTACAACGGCATCGGCCTGCGCACCGTGCGCGGCTCGGGCACGAACGGCTATGTGCAAAAGAACCTGAGCTTCGTGGATGCGACGCGCACGCGTCAGACGCTCGCGCGCAACCAGCGCGGCGGCGGCCACGGCGGTGACCGCTTCCAAGACGTCAGGGCGCGGCTGCCGGCCAACCCGGAGATCCTGCTGCACGAGCAGAAGCGCAAGATCGAGGTGAAGCTTATGGAGATGACGATCGAGATGGAGGACCGCGGCTGCGAGGAGGACGAGATCCAGGGCAAGGTGACGCGCGAGCGTGAACGCCTGCTCGCGCAGCTGGCTGCGGTGAAGGACAACAGCAATGGCTCGCGCGGAGGCCGTCGCGACGACGACCGCGGCTTCAACAACAGCAGCAGTCACGCGCGTATGCACCGAAAAGAGGAAGAGAATGCGCGCATGAAAAAAGCGTTCGGGATCGCGAATGATCACGTCCCCGGCGAGAGCTTTGACCCGCAGATGCAGGAGAAGCGTCGCCAGGAGCGTATCGCCAAGCGCGAGCAGGAAAAGACGGAGCGCGAAGCTGCGCGCCAGCTGCGTCTGAAAAAGCAAGAGGACCACCAGAAAGAGGTGGAGCGCCGTCAGCGTGACCGGTCGAGTCCGCGCGACTCAAAGCACCAGCGTCGCTCGCGCTCGGACGATCGTCGCGGTCGACGCGCCGATCGTTCGCGCAGCGCTGGACGCAAAGAGAGCAGCGACAAGCACAAGTCTCGTCGTGATGTCAGCTCGCCGTCGCGCTCGCGTAGCAAGTCGAAAAAGAAAGAGTTATCGAAGGCAAAGCTCTCGCCGTCTGTTTCGCCTGTGAAGCCCAAAACCGACCACCGTGATCGCAAGCGTCGCAGTGTAAGCAGTAGCTCTTCATCCGGCTCGAGCAGTGGCAGTGATTCCAGTAAAAGCCCCAGTCACTCGCGTGGTAGAAATGCCAAGGGCAGCAAGAGCAAGACGGAGAAGAAGACCCGCTCGCGCAAGCGTTCCCGCTCCCGTTCAAGCTCGGGTTCCGACTCGAGCCGCAGTTCAAGTTGCACGCCACCTCGCCGCGACGAAAAGAAGAGCGTTTCCAGCCTTGCTACTGCTGCAAAGCGAGCATCTCCAAAATGTGAGAAGCCGCCTGTGTCCAAGGTGCTTGACCTTTCTGGGCCGCTGGCTGCGAGGAGTGCAATCGCCAGAGCTGAAGCGAAGAAGAAAGACGAACATCTGACGCTCAAGGAGGAAGTCGTGCGACCCAAGTCTCCTGCTCGCAAGCCAGTCAGCAGCGACGACCGCCGCCGCCGCGATGGCTCGCTAAAGAAAGAGCGCAATGCCACGCCATCGCCTGAGCGCAAGCCCAGCGCTGGTGTGCGTTCCAAGCCGTCGCCTGTTGCCAAGAAAGAGGAGGCTCCTGTTCGCGGGCGATCCCCAGAACCAAACAAACGCCGCCGCCGGAGCTCGAGTGCGTCCCCAGCGAACCGAAACACGCGTCGACGTCGTCTTAACTCGCGCTCGGCGTCGAGCACAAGCTCCCGGTCTAGTCGGTCGTCCTCGTCCTCGCGTTCGCGTTCCCGCCAGCGCGGAGGAGGTCGTGACCACCGCCGCAGCCCGAGCTCCAGTCGCAGTCGCAGTCCGAGCCCGCAGCCTCGTAGCCGACGCCGCTGAGCAGTCAGTCGTCCATTCATCCATGCACAATAGGAGCTGCTCGTCCATTTCCATTTCACACTCCATTCTCACACGTCGCAGATTTGGATGCATCCATACGAAAATTCAGTCTAAAAAAGCAACCGCCACAAAAGATCCGAAACCTCTCGCGCGCGTAATCAATAGTCACAGGCGCACAGTTCAGTTGAAAAGCCACACATGCTCATGAGCAGCTCCTCGCTGCTGGTGATGAGCGTCTCTGCTGCGCACAACGTCAGCAGCAGCGACCGCGAGCCGTTCCTGCTGCCCGTCGCCTCGTCCACAGCTGACGACAGCAGCACTAGTGGCACCGTTGCAACAAGCAGCCACGCGCGACTGGGCCGCCTGCGCCGCCTACCGCTGGAGCTCGCGCGACGCGCGCCACTGCTCTGCGCGCTCTGCTCCGTCTCGAGCGGCGTGACGTGGATCGTCAAGGGCTTCTTCGTGTGCATGGGCATGATGATCATGGGCGGCGTGGGCTCCTTCACGCTCCACCAGATGATGAGTCCGCAGATCGAGTCGCTCATCCAGCAGCGCGGCGTGTTACAAAAGGACCTTGACGCGCTGCAGATTCAGGTACCCAATACTCGCTGTGAAGAGTGGATTGTATTGTCGCTCAGCTGTGGTCGATTGCTCGTCGATTAGGTGGAGAACATGACGCGCATTGCTGAGAGCCGCCTGGAGACGATCCACTTGCTCGAGCAGGAGCTCGAGAAGCAGGCGGTGGACGCCGCAGCCTCGGCTGCTGCCTTTGCTGCCGCGCAGTCCGGTCCCGAGTACCCAGGCAACAACGGATTTCGCAATGGGCATCGTGTCCCAGGCGGTAGCTTCATGCTGCCAACGATCGTATACGCGGGTCTGCTGGGTTCCGTCATCCTCGCGATGGTCGTCTATCGCGTCTACCGCATCGTCCAAGTCGAGACGCGCGATCACAAGCGCGCCATACAGAGCCACACGAGTGATCACCATCACCGACACAGTCAACTCGATAGGAATGCCTCGACCTCATCGCTGCTGCCCTTGGGTCTGTCCTCGCCAACGAATTCCTCGTCCGTGTCCATTGGGATCAGTCGCGACGATGATAATGACGACGATGTGCTGCTGGGAATTGCTGGAGCTGAGAGCATGATGGAAAGTGGCGCAATGCAGGGATCGAGCGCTCTTCCTGGCGCGAACGAGCCTGCTGTACAGCAATGCTACAAGCGCTCCCAGCCCCCAGTGTCGCCTGTGAATCGCCTCATGCACGTCTGAGATACCTCACGACATCCACCTGCTATCATTTAATACATGGTCTCTATGTAGCCTAATGCATCTCACTACCTATCACTTTCCAGTTCCACAAGTCACAGATGTTTCCTCTCAGGAACTTTCGAAGAGACGCGAGCCAAAAGTCCTCGAAAGGTGCTGCGTGGATTGGATTTGCTGTCTGAGGTACATTGGCGATTCGGAGACGACACGAGCAGCCACGCATTGACGATGATTCGGCTCGCGGCAGTGCATCCGACAGCGGCGCTCAAGCGCACGACCAAGGGCAAGAAGCCACCCGCTGTGGCTGTGGCTGTGGACGAGCTGCGCGGTGCGGCGCTGCCCACAACACGCGCCAATGAGGAAAGTGGCGGCGAGGGCAACGTGAAGAGCGCGGCAGGGGCGCATAATGGACTCAGAAGGCAACGCACAAAGGATGAAGAGCTTGACGATGAGGACGACAGTGACTACGACTTTGAAGCTGACTGTGAAGACGCGGATGACGACGAGCTCTCGGAGGACGACTCGGAAGAGGAAGACAAGGACAAGCACCGTCGATCGCTTGAGATGGAGCTGGACGAGTGCGCAGACGAAGGGCCGGACTTTTACCTCAAGCGCATGCTGGCCGAGCGCGAACAGCTGGAGGGAGATGACGCCGCGTGGGTCGACAGGTACATTGCGCTGCAGCAGGCATGGAAGGAGCAGCACGCGTACAGCATCGACGCCTACGACTTGGACGCGAAGGTCCACACGTCTAAGCCCAAGAAGAAGAAGAAGCTGAAGAAGAAGGTCGTCAGGAAAGGGCAACCAAGCGTCAAGCGAAGGGTCCGACGGCCGTATGCACCTCAACTGCGCGCATTCTGGCACTTCTGGTACGCACACGTGACTCCACAGCTGCCACTGCAGCTCCAGCACGAGCCGGCCGAGTACGTCGTGACGCTCTTTGTGGTCATCGCGTTCATTGTGCTCTCGCTCGTTATCCAAGTGTACGTTGCATTGCGAGCAGTGCCGAGCTCAGCGATGGATTAGATGCTTTTTCATGCAGTACACAGTAGCTTTCAACATTGTCAGTCACATTCAGTAGTGGATATGGCGGTTGACCGCTCGTTGGACGTGTGCTGGTCTAGAGGCGTCCAAGTACGTATGCTAGCACTTCAGAGCATTTCCAGGATTTCTCGGATCCCGTTGCTCTGATGTCCACAAGCACCTCCACATCTGCTTTTGCTGGACTCGACGCAAGAGCCCAACAACTAAAGAAGATAAGATGACGATCGCGACAAAGACTACAAGCGCGCTACTGCTCGCGTTGATCTCCTCAAGCGTTGTGATCAATAGCGTGGATGGCGGGCCGATCGCGTGGGGCGCTTGCCAAACGGCTTGCAACGCTGGCGCCGTCATCTGCTACGCGGGCGCTGGTTACGTCTTCGGCACCGTTACGGCAGGCGCCGGAATCCCAGTAGTAATCGCGACGTGCAACTCGGCCCTCGCGGGGTGCATGGCGGCGTGCACGCCGCTCCTTCTCGCGCCGACGCCATAGGTCTTGTGCATGACGATTGGATTGAGATCATCACTCTGTCAGGTTGCCATATCTGATAACGCCCTCTTCTTGAAAATTGAAGCTAAAACTTGAAAAGTAATTGACATTGTCGAAATTAAAAATGTCAGACTCAGATATTGGATAATTTACGGTATGTAAATTACCGCACCAACCTAGGCCGACCCAGAATCAGACATTTGTGTTGCAACCCATCTCCACAACACTTTTGCCAAATTCCGCTTTCCGCCACCGCACGCAAGTGTCATTTGCGAATTGGGCAAATTGGCCTTCTGGCACGCACTTCGGCCGTTTAAAGTGTGCTTAAATGGGTGGTTGGTGTTGCGCGGCAGTGCTTTCATGTTGATTTGATATGCCTGTGAGGAAACTGTCTCTCTTCCTGCTAGATCTGCAAGCCGCACCAAGGAAGAAGCGCGCATGCAGCTCGGTTTCCGTCAAGCGCGCTGTGTGTTGACAACTCCAGCAGTGACTCCATGGTCCAATCTTGCATGTTGCGCTGAGCGCCAGCTGCTGTCGACTCGCTATTTGCGAATTGAAGCCTGGAGCCCAAGCACACACCATCAGCACCATGCAGCAGCACTACAAGCTGCTCTCGACGGCGCCTCCCATGGACGAGCACACACTGCTGTTCAAGCGACTATCGATGCAAGAAGAGCGAGAGCTTCAAGCGGTGTCGCAGCCGCTCCCAGTCGCTCGGCGCGTCTCGCGAATGTGTTGCGACTGTCCGCTCGCAGCTCCCCAGGAGCACCGACACCTGTACGAGGACGAGTTGCAGAGGTGGCGTGCACCTCAGGACGAAGACCGTGGCGATGAAGACAAGGAAGTCAAGAAGGCGTTTCTGGTCTTTGGGCTCAAGCTAAGCATTCCTCGGCTCGTGAGCTGCAAGATCAAAGTCAAGATATCGTGATGAGAGAGCCGCTCGCACTTGTGTACAATAGCACTAGTATTTTAGCGTTAATGTCAATTTTCTCAAGTATCTAAAGTAAACCATTTGAGTGTTCATTCCACCACGTGCTTGTGAACATTTCGTGCTCTCAAAAGAGAGAAAATTGCCCGACGAATTCAAGCGTCGGTCCCTGTGCTTCAATGAGAAGCTGCAAAATCTGTGAGAATGGTTGCTGTTCCAACAAACCTACCTGATGATGTAGATGCTGGTCTTGAAGCCCTGGCGTGTGACCACACTGCAAGAAAGCTTGGATCACGTGGACTGGACTGAGGTTGATGCAATTTTGGGCAGCAAATGTGGAGCAATGAAAATGAGATGAAAATGCGCTCCAGATTCAGACTCTGTTTGAGTACATCTGAGCCAGACTGAGCCAGATGTGCCCACATCTGAGTCTGTCTTTTAAACCAAATGCTAAGAGCCAAAAATGGAGAAATAATCAGTGGCATGAAACGATTCTGAGCGCTTCAGACTCAGGTGTTTTTACATTTGTAAATTACCGTCTCCAGTGTGGCTCGACCCAGACTCAGGCAGCGCATCTCCATCACGAAATCAACCCATCCCCTGGCAAATTCGCATTTCCGCCGCGGCACAAACGGAATCAGTCTTCAATCTGCCGCCCAAGAAGCAACAGCCGAATGGAATGCGCAATGCTCCGGCATTTAAGCGCGCTACACGAAGATGCTTGCACAGCATGGGGAACGAAGGAAGAGGAGAAGTGAGTGGTGGTGCGTTGAGTGGCTGCGGCTGATTTAATGCTGGCGTTTGTATGCCGCACGTGGCGAGATGGTTTCGTGCAGACGACGACGCCAGCAGCAGCAATGGCACAAGAGCAACTGTCGAGAGCGGCAGTTAGCGTGAATGTGAAGCGGGTCGCCATGAACTGCTGCCAGTGTGCGGCGTCGAGTGGCATCTCCGGATTCAACACAATCCGATTTGCGATCACTAGCCCAAGCCCCACCTTCAGCCGCAAGCTCCACACTCCAACTTAATTCACCATGCAGCCCCACCAAGTGCCGCAGCAACAGCCAACCACGTCGTCGCCCCTCGCTCCGCTTATGAACGACGCAGGCACGACCCAGGAAACCGTCACGGACCTCGAGGACAATGCCATGGACGTGAGCGTCGATGACGTCTCGGACGCGCTCCAGGACCTCGGCACTGCCACCGATGCATCCGTGGCCGTCGTCGAGCTGGATGACGAAGAGGCAGAGGACGATGGCGAGGAAGACGATGACGATGACGATGAAGAAGAAGCTGATGAACACCAAGCCATCGAGGACATTGACATGGACGGTGATGACAGCGACAGTGACTACGACTTCGACCAGGACCTCGAAAACTTTGACGAAGAAGACGACAACGACGAGGTGGACGAGGACGAGCGGTATCACTACTTTGAGTCGCTCGTCAAGGAGATCGAGGCCGCCAACGAGGCCAAAAGCGACCTCTACGTGATGAACATGCTCGCGCAGCGCGACCGCATGACGGGCGAGGAGGCCGCGTGGGTCGACCAGTTCATCAAGGAGCAGGAGGCGTGGAAGCAGAAGACCGGCAAGAGTGTGGACGACTACAGCCTTCTCGAGCGCCTCGTCAAGTTCATCCCCGACAAGCTAGAGCGCAAGCGACCCGTGCGCGCTACGCGCAAGTGAAATAGCGGAGAAAGACGAGCGCTGGCAATCTCCTCTCCAGCGACACCCAAGGGTACGATTTTATGTTCTATATGCATCTGAGCTTTGAGTTCTTCGCATATATCACCAGCTTATGCACATGAGCAGCTTTTCAGTTCTCCTTGTCGTCCTTGCAAGCCATAGAGGTCAAGTGATTTGGCAAATTTATCATGTTAGGTCGTTTGCTATGCAAGGAAGGGTCGCACGTATCTTTCTGATATCCATCTTGGTCCCCCAGGCACCACCTTCCAAGATGGGCACGACACTACTGGTATGTGTATTGCTGCTGCTGCTGCTGATTGTACCTTCGGTGCGCTCGTGCCTCATCGCGGGCGCGGACACGGGCTCATGCACGGACCCGGGGGACTTTGATCTGCTCATCCCGTTCTGCAAAGCTGTCGTGCCGTACACGGCGTGCCTGCCGCGCTACCAGAGCCTGTGGTACAACCATTCGGCGCTCGCCAAGGACAAGTTCGTCGAGCAGCTCTTCACCAAGATCGCCACGCAGCGCAAGATGTATGAGACAAACAAGACGTTCCTGGACAAGAACACGGACGAGTGGGGCGGCAGCCGCGAGATCGTGCCGCGCTTCGTGGAGAACCCAGACTGCGAGAACGCGTTCCGCAACTACTTTTGCTGGATGAACTTCCCGCGCTGCGATGCCGAGGGCCGCAGCCTGCTGCTCTGCAGGAGCGTCTGCGAGAACTATATGAAGGCCTGCCAGCTCTCGCAGGACCTCTGGCGCTGCGGCGACCCGCAGTACGTCAACGGCCACGAGCCTGAGACGAGCGTCACGTGGATCGTAAGTTTTTCAAAGCGAGTCATCATCATTCATTGCTACAACGCACATTGATACATCCATAGAGCTCCTTACCAACCGCTTCCTCTTGTACTGTGTCGGCAGAACAAGACCCTCGTCTACTACCGCGCACCATTCCCAGGATCGCCGTTCAAGGACAACGCCGTGGACGCCGACACGAACAAGCCGCTGGTCGTCTGCACTCCCAGTCTCGAGAACGCCGCTCGTCACCACCACGTGCTCAGGTCTCTTGCTACCTTGATGGTCGCTCTCTCCATCTTGCTCGTATGAGGGACTTGGGGTTAAATAGAAGTTTGTTTCACTGTTGAGCTTACTGCATTTGACACGCGTCGTCTTTCTCGGCCTCGGAGCTGGAGAGTCCGTCGATGATGGTCTTCTCGTCACCTGCCGAGCTCTGAGCTGTGTTTGAAGGCTGGTTGTGTAGATTCGCGTTCTCGTCGCGCGAATGAGCACTGCCATAGTCGGACGCCAGGTTCACCACATGCTGGCGGCCATCGGGCTTGGCGCCGTCGGTGTCGCGGTTGATGTTGGGCACGACTGTGCGCGCTTTCATGCCGTTCGTGCCCGTCTTGCCGCCCTTGCAGCTGCAGCTAAAGCTGTTGGCTACCCCGGCAAAGTAGCAGTGATTGCAGTCGTCGCAGTGCTCGTTGCGGTGGTCGCCGCAGCGTCGGCACTTGGCGCAGTGCTTGCGGGGCTTCTTCTGGTCGTTGCAAAGACGGTTGTTGCACCACGAGTACGTGTAGTGCGTCTGGCAGGTCGGGCATATGAAGCCATTCTCAACCGTTTTCTTCACCTGTACCTCGCCGCTGCAGCACTCGTAGGGCACGGTCGAGTCGAGCAGCTCCTGCATGTCCTTGACCTTGGAAAGGAACTGCATGAGACACACGTCGTGCACCATCTTCTGAATGCCGATTCCCTCGCTCGCCATGGACACAAACGGGTTGGCGCAGCTCACGCACTTGCAGTGCACGCCGCACACAAAACCCGCTTTCACGCATGCACATCGCGCATTGCGGCACTTGCCCGTGCACTTGCAACGGATTGAGTTCGCGTCGTCCTTCTCTTCGAGCGAGTGGAAATGCTGCTGCTGTTGCTCGAGAGTAGTATCGTGCGTGGTGGGAAAACCAGTCTGGTGAAGGATCTTCTTCGATGATCGTCGGCCAGTGGGGTCCGGTACCATAGAGGCGAATTGCGCTGGTTCGGTCTTAATTGCTGCGCTGGCAAACTCTGCACCAAGCATCGCTGGTGCTGCGCCGGTCGAAGAGTTGCTACCGTACTGGACATACTCGGGCGAGATGAGTGCCTTGCGCTTGTTCTTCTCCTCCACCATCTTCTTCGCCGCTAAGTCGAGGTGTTGCTGAGCGCTCTGGGAAAGAACAGTCGGCTGGGAAGCTGGGGCATTCACACCTTCAAACGAAGAATGCGACTGGGGAGCTGCAGCTACTGTCCGCTGATACTGCTCGCTGGAGTTGCCACCCTCTGCAGCACTCAGAGCGCCGACGATCGACCCGACCGTGCTCTTTATCGCAGTGATGAAATGGTTGCGGAGCCCGCCCTCGTTTGTTGGCACATTGTCCACCACTCGGCCGTTGCTGTCGACATTGTGGACAGAGATTGAGCCAGTCGGAGGCTTGGTTGAGGATAAATTGGAGGTGCTCGGATACCCGCCGCCGTTGGAGTTTGCCGCGGTAGTCGGGTCGGCGTGTGGGCCATGCTGTGGGATCACCCGCCACTTGGGTGCGTCTTTTTGAGCCTTCTCACCAGCCTCGTTGTACGCCTTCCAGTCGATGATCTCGCATGACGGCGTCCTACAGAAATCATAAATCAAAGCCAGCATGAGCCCTCATGATACCACAGATCACTAAGAGTGCATCAAACTTAATGCAACGTACCGATCGAGGCTGTCAGCGCCGTCCGCGAGGGAGTTCGCGCTCGCGCTGCCTGAGAGTGCACCGGGGGTGAGGTTGATCGTCGCTGGGGAGATCATCCCCGAGAGGCTCTCGTAGCTCTCCGACTTGGCGAGCGACTGGAGCCAGTTGATCGTCGCGGGGGACATGGACGGGTATCCGAGCAGACCTCCTGGTGATATGCTGTCCATGCCGCTGTGACTGCTGCTCGCGGACGCCGTGCGCGCCAACTGCACTTTCTGACTGGTGTCACCCTCGGCACTGCTGCTGCTGGTGGCGTGTTGATACCGCGGTGCACCTACAAAGCTCCCCTGTTGTTGTGTGTTGCTCATGTGCTGAGCGTAAGCTTGCGCAATCGCCGCCGCGCTCATCCCGCCGCCGCCAAGATGGTGCTGCTGCTGGGGCTCGTCCGAGTCGATGTTGAAGAACATGGAGAAGACGTCGCCCAGCTCGTTGTACATGCCGTTCTCGTCCTCGTTGAGCGTCGACTCGCGCATCGCGTCGCTGATCTGCTGCTGGTGCTGCTGCATGTACTGCGCGTTTGGTGGCTGCTGCTGCATCATCGTCGACGCGTGCATGCCAGCGGAGTGAGCCGCGACCGAGCCATGAGGGCCTCCGTACTGCGCGTGCATCATCGCGGGGCCGCCGTCGCCGGCTCCTGAGCTGCTCGCCTGTGTGGGGAGCCCATTTGGCGTTGAGCCGGTCGTGAGCGTCGAGTCGAGGAACTGCCACATGTGCTGCATCTCGTCCGGTTCTGCGAGCTCTGCCTGCTGCTGCTGTTGGGGGGCGTACTGGGCGTCCATCTGCCTCTCGTTGGTGCTGTGGGTGGTCTCGTACAGAAGTGAGCACCTTTCGGAAAAAGAAAGCTTATAAAAACCCTTTGGGTTTCTTTCGACAAATTTTGCTCCAGTTGATTCCAAATAGCAGTCTGCGTCAATTTTGTCGAATCCACATCTTGTTTGCACTTGTGGTTTGACCCACTTACCGATTTTTATAGCTTGGAAAAACATTTAACCCTTAATGTGATATCAGGTGAAAGCAAGATTTTCGCACTTAACCGAATGCACCACATTGACAAGCAACCAAACCACAGGAAAACAAATCTGCGGCGGACAGGTCGAGAAGATGCGCATGCTGCACGGGACGACGGCTGCTGCGCGCCGCGCGCACGCGATGGCTGCGGCAGCCGCTCAGGCGCAGCAGAGACGTGGGATGCACGCGCTCCCGGCAGCAGACGTGCGTGCGCGGTTCCTGCAGTTCTTCGAGGCCAACGGCCACCAAGTGGTACCGAGTGGGTCGCTCGTGCCGCCCGGCTCCGACACGTCGCTGCTCTTCACTAACGCCGGCATGGTGCCGTTCAAGCAGTGCTTCTTGGGCATGGAGCAGCGCTCGTACGTGCGCGCGACCTCTGCGCAGCGGTGTGTGCGTGCGGGTGGGAAGCACAACGACCTGGACCAGGTCGGGCTCACACGCCGCCACCACACGCTCTTCGAGATGCTCGGCAACTTCTCCTTCGGCGACTACTTTAAAGAGGACGCGATCGCATTCAGTTGGCAATTCCTCACGAAGGAATTGGGGCTGCCGAAGGACCGGCTGCACGTGACGGTGCTCAACAGTGACGACGAGGCGCGGCAGCTGTGGAAGAAAGTGGCGCAGCTGAGTGACAGCAAGATTATCTCGCATGACGAAGAGGAGAACTTCTGGGCCATGGGCGACTCTGGACCCTGCGGCCCATGCTCCGAGATCTTCTGGGATCTTGGCGACCACATTGAAGACCCAGATGAGCGGTACGTAGTAATGTGTTGATCTGGAAGCGGTGCGTTTGAACTCATCCTTATCTATATATGTTGCAGGTTCTTGGAGCTCTGGAACCTAGTGTTCATGCAGTTTTTCCGCAATGAAGGCGATCTGTCGGGCACGTTGCATCCACTGCCGAAGCCCTCAGTGGACACGGGCATGGGGCTCGAGCGCATAGCGTCGGTGCTGCAGAACGTGCCGTCCAATTACCACACAGACGCCTTCGTGCCGCTCATGGCACAGGTGATCGCAGTGATGGACCGACAGCGTTCACGAAAGTATCTCGTGGGCGATGGGAGCCGATCGTTTGCTGATGTCCTAGAAGAGGAACTGGATCCGCGCGCGCAGCGCTTTGGCGTGAACCAGCAGATCCAGACGGTGCGCATCGTCTCGGACCACCTGAAGGCCTCGTACGCGATGCTCAACGACGGCATTTTCCCGTCCAACATCGGTCGTGGCTATGTGCTGCGTCGCATCATCCGGCGCGCGATCCGCCACGCGCAAAACTGCGGCGTCGAGGGGGCGTTCCTGTCCAAGATCCAGGTTCCCGAGTGGGAAAATGCGCCCGGGTTCGCCCAGATGCGCTCCGTCATTTCGAATGAGGAGAAGGCCTTTGAAGAAATGCTCTCAAACGGCAAGCGAGCCATGGAGAAAGTGTTCTCGAGCGCGGACGGCAAGATGATCCCTGGTGCTGACGCGTTCCGACTGTATGATACATACGGGATTCCTCTCGACATCACGCAAGTGCTCGCTGAAGAGCGAGGGATCGCAGTCGACGCTGCGGGCTTCGAGGTCTGTCTCGAGGACCACAAGCGCAAGGCGAGCGAGAGTAATGCGTTCGCCCGTCACCACGGCGACGTGGATGCATCTACTAGCTTCAGTGGCAGTGCGTCGTCTGGTTCGTCCCAAGTGACTACGGCAGGCAAGTTTATTGGATACGACAGCTTGAGTGTGACTGGCGCACAAGTGCTTAGCGTTTGGTGTTCGAATGACACGCAGACGCCTGCGTCTTTCTGGGTATCGATGGACCGCTCGCCGTTCTACGCTGAAGGCGGTGGTCAAGTCGGAGACAAGGGCTGTCTGGTCGTGAACACATCATGTGGCGCAGTGGAGATCCAGGTGACTGACACAAAGCGTCTGCCAGCAAACGATGCCATCGGCCTTCACTGCTCGCTTCCGGAGGGGATGCTGTACGCTGATATTGAAGCCTTGTTGGCAATCAGCGGTGTCCACGTGGACGCTCATGTGGACAAAAAGTTCCGCGCGGGCTGCCAAGTGCACCACTCGGCCACCCATCTGCTCCAGCGCGCGCTCAAGCGAGTGCTAGGCGACCACGTGACCCAGTGCGGGTCGTTCGTGACGACCGCCCGCCTCCGTTTCGACTTTGCGCACTTTGGCGCGCTCTCACTGGACGAGATGGCGCAGGTGGAGCTGCTCGTGAACGAGATGGCGGCCGAAGAGCTCGCGGTGCAGACGCTCGAGCTGCCGCGCGACCAGGCGGAGCAGAGTGGCGCGATTTGCAACTTTGGCGAGAAGTACGGTGACGTGGTGCGCGTCGTGAGCATCGGTGACGTCTCCAGCGAGTTCTGCGGCGGCACCCACGTGCAGAACACGTCGTCAATCTTCCCATTCGTGATCCTGAGCGAAGGTTCCGTCGCTGCTGGCACACGTCGCATGGAGGCCGTCGCGGGTATCGAAGGCGCCAAGCATCTGCAGACGAAGGACAAGATGCTGCAGAGCCTGGCTGCGCAACTGGAGACGACCCCAGCGAAGATGCCCGAGCGTATTACCAAGATGCAGAAGCAGGTGAAGCAGCTGGAGAGCTATGCGCAATCGCTGGGCGATCTGCTAGCAGCTGTGCCCTCCGCACCGATCGCTCAGGGTCACATTGATGGCCCCGTGAACGTTGAGAGCGTACACTTCCACGAGTTCAGCACCGGCGGCGGCGGCAGCAGCGAGTTTGTCAAAGTGCTGCGTCGACGAGCCGAATTTCTGCTCCAGGACGCGCCGGAGCACGTTCACATCGTGGTCATGGACAGCCAGATCGTGTGCATCTCGGACGGCAAGATCGCCAATGCGGGCAAGCTGCTACAGCAGATGCTCAAGCCCCTCGGTGGCCGTGGCGGCGGCAACGCCAGCTTTGCGCAGGGCTCGCTGCCAGCAGTAGTTGATTCGGCTCCGACTGCGCTCGAGCTGGCGCGAAAGATGCTCCAGCAGCAGTGAGAGGTTATCCTCCTTCCAGAGGTGTTGTAGAGCGCTTGCCTAGCTAATAGAGGACATTTTGAGCAACTTTAGAGGTCATTTTTCAGCAGCCAGCTCATAAACGTACTTAGTGGAAATGATACGCTACTTTCCCAGTCCACAGATTCCCGCAAAATGGACACACTCAAATTGGAAGATGGCGGACTTGCAGCACGACGAGCTCGCCGAGATCCTCGCGCAGCTGCGCGACGCCGTGCGCGAGCTGCGCATGCGCGGGCTTAAGCAGGCAACCAAATTCGCGTCGGAGCTGGTGCTGGGCATCCCGGACGAGCTGCGCGCACAGCTGAGCAGCACGGGCCGCGCGCTCGACCGCTACGAGGACAGCAGCGCCGGCGCAGAAGATCTTGATCGGTACGAGGCCGCCAAGGCGTCCTTCGACGTGGGCGAGTACCTGCGCGCGCACCAGATGCTCGCGACGGCACCTGCGGGCAAGCGCACGCACTTCCTCAGGCACTATGCGCTTTACATGGTACGTGTGGTGTATTGCAAATCGTATGTTGTAGCTGTTGGCTTGACTGATTGTTATTGGATATGTTTGTGTGTGTACAGGCTGGAGAGAAGGCGAAGGAAGAGATGGATCTGGAGATTGGCGTGACTGGAGCAAGTAAGGCGCATTCACACAACTGCTGTGGATGTACCGTTGGCTATTTGTTGCTGATACCTGCGTATCCTTGTGCTGCATGTTTGTCCACAGAATCAGAACGGGATCCGCATCGCAACGGAGCGAACCCGCACTTGAAAGAGCTCTATCTGTCGCTCAGCAGTTCGTACCAGCAGAACGAGCTGGACGCCTTCGGGCTTTACCTTTACGCAGTCGTGCTCAAGCGACTTGGGTACCGCACGAGTGCTGGGCGGTCAGACCTGCACTCAGCCACGTCGACGCCGACGCGTTATTCAGCTCAGCCGTCGGAGCACCACGAAGAAAAGAAGAGCGAACAGCACAAGCGGCGCTCGGTCGACGGCTTCACAACCATCGCGGCCACAGCCAACACGAACGACGTGACCACGCGCTTCATCCTGGTCGAGTCCATCCGGCAGTATCCGTGGAACTGGTCGGCGTGGATGGAGCTCGCATCGCTCTCGCCCTTCACGTCCAACGTACGTAATACGTGATGTCGTTTTGATAGTCATACAGTTTCATTCCTGAGTCTCATTTAGTTGGCATAATGCGTACACAGGAGGAAGAAGTGGTGATGTCGGAGAGCTGCCCGTGGATGTTCCACCTCTTCCAGGCTCACGCGCTGCTGGACCAGCAGCAGAATGATGCGGCGCGACAGCTGCTAGACCACCTTGCGACGCTCTTCCCGCACAGCACGTACCTCCTAGCGCAGCAGGCGCTCACGAGTTACCACATGCGCGACTTTGACGAGGCACAGGAGCAGTTTGAGCGCCTCGCGCTTGTAGACCCGCACCGCGTCGAGACCATGGACGTCTACTCAAACGTGCTGTACGTGAAAGAGGACAAGACGGAGCTCAGCCGCCTGGCGCACCGCGCGCTCAAGGTCGAGAAGTACCGACCAGAGACGTGCTGCATCATCGGCAACTACTACTCGCTCAAGAACAAACACGACCGCGCCATCGTGTACTTCCATCGCGCGCTCAAGCTCGACCCGAACTTCCTTTCGGCCTGGACACTCATCGGCCACGAGTACGTCGAGATGAAGAACACGAGCGCCGCGATCGAGGCCTATCGCCACGCTGTGGACCTCAACATCCGCGACTACAGAGCGTGGTATGGCCTGGGTCAGGCCTACGAAATCCTCAACATGTACCTCTACAGCATCTACTACTACCGCAAGGCCGCGTCCATCCGTCCGTACGACGCGCGCATGTGGTGCGCGTTGGGTGGGTGCTACGAGAAGCTCAACAAAAGCGACGAGGCCATCGCGTGCTTCCAGCGCGCCGTGGGCAATCAGGACCGCGAGGGGATCGCGTCATACCACTTAGGGCGCATCTTTGCGCTCCGCAGCCAGCAGCATGAGGCGGCCAAGTATTATCAGCTTCACCTAGGTCTGCGCCAAGCACCAGCAGCTTCTTTGCGAAGTGCGAATACTGCTAACAATGGTGAGCAAGATGACGACGAGGCTCTAGTGAGCGAGAACGTGCTCGTGCTCCCGAGAGGTGGCATGAACATCAGTGTCGACACGCCGCAGGCGCTCGCTGCGATCCTCTTCCTCGCCAATTACTACAAGCAGATGGGCAAATACGTGGAAGCGGCGCTCTTCTGCAACCGGCTGCTTGATCTACAGGGACCGGAGAAAGAGGAAGCTAAGGCGCTACTGCGCGAGATGCGGAGCCTCGAGGCCGCCAAGGCGAGGGCTGCAGGTGTCACCTCGCTCGCTCCCTGAAAGCAGCGTACTAACAGAGTGAGAACCGAAACTGTCAAGTTGCATCCGTCTATCTATTCCACGCACGACAAGTTATTCGTAAATACAAACATGAATGTCGCGAGGTCTTGCTCGGGCGACGGCGGCGGGCCCGAGCCTCGAACGCGTCGTATCGTGCGTTTGGTCATCGACACCTCACGCGTCGTCTTAGGTTTTGCAGGTGTCGCCGCAGACACAGCACTGAAATCCTGAGTGTCGAGTGCTCGCCAGGCCTCGCTAAGCTCGTGGACGAGCTGGTCTGAGAGGATCGCGGTTCGCCTGGACTTGGGAACTTTAACTTCCAGTGCGAATTCCTGAACCGACCCCAGTGCTGCTTGGAAGGCGTCGGCAAACGAAAGCTGGCTCTGGTTGGACTCTGTTGAGCTATTGTTGGTGCCAAAGCCACTCTCGGCGAAAGCGTCCGGCTCCAATGCAACGATCGACAGCTTAAGCTTGAGAGCTTTCGGGAGGTGCGCTGCACCAATCAGATTTCGCAGAGTGCTGATAGATAGCGGCAGCCCCAGGGAAAGATCGAGCGACTTGCATTCTGGGAAGCCGCGTGCGAGAAGCTGAGTGATGACGCGCTCGTAGTTGGGTACTGCCATATCACTGATCGGGTTCTCCATCCGAATACGAAGGGAATGAAGAGCGCCATACTCGCCAACCTGCTGGAGCAAGTCAATGATAGCGTTGTCCAGGTCTGGTCTTTCTCCTTGGTCTTGATTGCTAATTTGCCGAGGAGCTCCAATGACAAGGTTGAGGTGCTTTATCTGGACGAATCCCGTCTTGAAGCTCTCGATCAGGACGTCGAGAAAGAGTGGGAGGTAGTCGGATCGCGAGTGCTTTGTCTCGGAGAGCGTTAGGGACTCGAGATGCTGAAAGTTGAAATCCCACATGGACGCGTCAAAGCCCGCGGTCTCAAAGCAGAAAAACGTCATCTGGGTGATCGAGAGCTCCTGAAGCGCACTCTCTGGGGCAAAAAGCGAGTTGAGCAATGGGAAGCTCATCCAATTCGACCCAAAGTTGAGACTCTTGAGCTGATCGCAGCACGTCACGAGCGCTGCTCGCACGAGATCCTTCACGACCGCGACTTCGACGACTTCTGGATCCGGGGCTTTCGTGAAACACGACTCGAGCGAGAGCTTCTCGAGTCGCTTCAAGCCCGTGAGCAGCGAGTCGAGACAGAGCACACTGTCTTCTGAGAACGTGTTGTACGACAAGTCGAGCTCTCTCAGCTGAACGAGCTTGCCGTTCTCCGAGCTACTCAGGATCCGCAATAGTGTTGGGAAATCTGATCGCTGCGGGAGCGCGACGCAGCGCAACGTCAGCGTTTGCACGTTCTGTACGAAGTTTGGGAGTCGTATGAGCTCGCAGAAGATCTGGAACGACTGCGCGTTGAAGAAATTGTTGGTGACGTCCAGTGACACGATCGGCAGATCCGCAGCTGCCACTACGTCTAGGAGGTCCTGAAGATTCTCTGGAGAGTGGAATCCAATTTGCGACAGATTTAGGTTCAAGGCGCCGTCTGTGACCACGAAGAGATCGCGCATCTTCTTCTTCGGCTCGACGCCGTTCTCGCGGCACTATAGGCATGGAATTAGTTCATAACAAACTTTCAATCAGGACTCAGCTCCCTCCCTGTCTATAGGACTAACAAATATAACAGTTGTACCTTTTTCGCGTAGATCTGCATGGGCGTCAGTCGCCGAACAGCCGATGTAGCAGGGTTGCTGCTCTCTGTCTGCTCTCTCTTTCCCAGCAGCCGTCGTCTCTTGAGCAGCTCCAGATTGCTGCTGTCGTCACCATCCGAGTCGAGCTGTGGCTCAAAGCCAAACTGTCGCTTGAGCTCCGAAAGCCCCACTTCGTCCGCATTTCCCGTGTCTGTCAGTGCAACATTGTCGAGGATGTACGTTGTCGACGCAGCTGAGATGAACGTCTGGTGATTGCCTCTCGACACGTTCTGGGGATATGTGGGCGATCCGTCGAGCTCTATCGCACGTGACTCAGCGTGCGGAAGTGCTTCTCCCGGGATAATAAAACCCGTCCAGGGCGTTGCATCTTCGTCACACACGCACGTCGCAGGTCGGAAGCACACTCTTCTGATCTCTTCGATGGCGTGAGCACCTTTCTTCACTAGCAGCTCCTGATGCGGATCGCTGCCGTTCACCTCTAGCGCGAAGTATGCCGCGCTCTTTGTGCCTAGCAGTCTGTTAAGACACGCACTCAAGCGGATGTCCAGCACGCCCACGCGATCCTTGTCCAGCGCGTCCATGCGCATGAAGAGCACTTCTAGGCGGCTCTCGCGCACGCCCGGTGAGTTCTCCAGTGCCTGGTACAGCGCGTTTGCGTCGTCGATGCTTAGACCTGTTGATGTATCCATAACGAATCAGCTGGCCAGTCAGCGTTTCGTGCTACAACAGTGTCGTCGGTCTATACGTCTTGTTACCGGAATGCGTCGCGCCTTTCGTGCCGGTCGTGTGCATACACGGGTGGGAGAACTGCCGCGCCGTGCGGTGGCGGATCTCCCCACGTCGGATCTCAACGCCGATGTCAAACACACGCAGGTACTGCCATGCAAACCGCACGAGAGGAGCGCAAGATTAGGATCCACACACACATACACACGTGAGCCGAATGAGCATTGCAGTCATGCAATAGTACCATTTGGAACCACTTGCGCACGGCACTGGGCGACAGGTCGGCGCGCACACTGCGCTCCAGCGAATCAATGCCGACGCGGAAGGCGTCCGAGAGGCGCTCGATCTCCGCGAACGCGGCCTCGAGGTGCGCAGCGAGCCGCTTGCGCCGCCCACCTCCCGCGCTCGTCATTTTAACTCCGGTTCTTTTTTCAGAATTGAAAAATTGGGTCATTTTCTATGAAAAATCATTTCATGTTTCTTGAGAAATGAGTGACAGCTGGAGTATGTTTTATCCAAATATTAACACTCCAACGTGACGAAAAAGCATCATATGTTTTGTAAGGTTCTACTCCAAAAGCGAGTTAAAAAGCGCCTATTTAAGCCTATCAAATGGCCTTATTTCCCATCCCAGTCATTTTCTACCAAGTGTTAACCTACCTTCCATCCTATTTTGACCTATCTCAGACGTATAAAGTCTCTCTCTCTCTCTCTCTCTTAGTCGATCCGCTCCCGTTTGTAGTTTGGCTCCCTGGTCGTCGTCTCCGCGAGATATGCCAAGCTGCAGGCACAGGACGCCAAGCATTCATTCGGCTACAGCACTAGACGCCAAGCACG